>NW_019281247.1:36070-98976 GCF_000648695.1 Onthophagus taurus | reverse complement strand
ACCTAGAACTAGAATCATTTGGATTTAGCCGCACGTCTCTAAAGACGGCTAAACCCGAATGATTCTAGTTCTAGGTCTAGTGTTAGTTCCAGTGACAGTGCAAGTGTAAAACTAGAACTAACACTATATCTAGTTTTATAGTTCTAGGTTTTATTTCATTGAAAGACTGAAGACGAAACGGATCTTTCTAGTTCTAGGTCTAGTGTTATTTCTAGTTTTATTTCATTGAAAATATGCAACAATCTAGCACTGAATAACAACAAAAACTAGACCTAATACTATCACTAGAACTAACATTAGGCCCAACTAAAAAAGGGATGAAATTCTCCATATTTCTCAGGAGTTAAATAAAAAATGGAAAAGTAAAAACTTTTTGTGAGAAACAACAAAATACTTAATTAATTTTTTGGAAATTAACTTATCAAAATTATATTATTATTAGATAAGTTAATTTTCAAGAAATTTAAGGATTTACTTTGTTTTTGTAAAAAAATTTTTTAGAAGTATTTTGTTTTTAAGATCAGACCTATTCCCAACATATTTAAAAAAAGATGTTTCCATCATTTTGTAATTATTTTGAAGTATTGAAGATGAAACATTTGTTTCGAAACATGTCTATTTATTGAAATAAATTAAGTATTTTGTTGTTTCTCACAAAAAGTTTTTACTTTTTCCATTTTTTACCCAACTTAACGGATTTAACAGTTCGTCTTTCAAAACGAGTAAACACGAACGTGTTTAGTTCTAGCTTTTGTTGTTATTCCAAGCATATCTGAGCATATAATGCATTATTAATAACTCTTTGTCTTCAAAATCAGTGAGTTCCATAATTACAACCAATATTCTTCGCATTTTCATAAGATAAATTTTGTATTCTCTTTGTTGAGGATATGGGAATCAACTTTTAGTTATTTAATTTTATACTTATTTACAAAAATATCATGTTTAACCATTTTTTTAAGACATGGATGACACCACAGAAAATATAAAAAGAAAATTATCATTATTATCATTTCTACCAAGAATGCGAGCAAAACGTTTGTTAAATCAATGGCATCATCCAGTTAGTTTAATGATAAGAGCCAGAGAACATGCTACAAATATTCTATCGGGTGTGGAGGGTCAAAATGTACGATTAAGTGCTTCTCAGAAGACCACCAAATACCAATTGGGTAATGAGAAAAAATTAAAGCATGGTATTTGTTATACTAAATAGTGATTTATATTTATTTATGTATTGTAAATGTATATCCCATTATAATTATTTTTTTACATCCTTAATTATTAATTCTATATCTTGATAATTAATGAAAATTAATTTTAGGTTTTGCAGCTTTTCCAACACACGACAGATTGTCTCCATTAGACACATTCTTGGATTTACTAACAGCTAAAGCAAGTCTAAACGAATTAGACTTTGGATTATTAATCGAAGCAACAATTTCATCCATCGACAATGTTTATTAAAAAAAATAGTATTCTAATAAAAATTAATAGTGCCAATAAAAAATGATTAATACTAAAAATAAATTTACTGTTAATTGTAGAAAGGATTATATGTCACCCAATGTGCTCTATTTTGTTCTTGTTCAGATTTATGAGAAGTAAACAATGATTTATAAACATCTGATGCATTCGGATCTTTAGCCACACTATAATCTGGTTTCATTTTTTTTACTCGAGTATCTTTATTGATTACTAAAGCTCCTGGTCGCTTTTGTAAACTACTTAATGTGGTTGATGTGGATGTTGAAGGAGTATCTCTAGTCATTTTAACTTTACTTTGCCCTTGTACCTGTTTTAAAATAAATAATTATTAGTAATTAATTTTTATTTTATTATAAAATTACCTTTTTGGTATCATCTTCTTTTATTGTATCTTCTTGCTGTGTTGATTTGACTTTAATTTTTTTGGTTTTTTGCTGCCTAATACTTAATCTAGACCTCATCAACGTTAAATCTTCTTCATTTCCATTTAACACCACAACATCTTCTTGAGTAAAAGACTTTTGGCACTAAAAATTTTCCAAGTTGAATCATGTTAATGAAGAGAAATTAATTTTTACCTTGTGACATATAGTAGTATCAATTTCTTTCAAAGCGCGTTCAGAAAATACACAACCACAAGACCAAATACCAACAAAACGGAATTTTCCAGCCATTTCAAGCCCTATAACTGGACAAATGTATGGAGCTATATCATCACTGGTAGGTTCGCCTTCTTTTCTTTCGCCACCATTATATGCAGGATTAGAGGTGAGATTTAATTCTTTAACATCCTTTAAAGATTTAATGTGTTTAATACTTTCGTAAGAAGAACTTTTAGTGATTAAAGCTTCAATTAAAGATGTTTTGTTGTATAATTGACCCAATCCACACATAACGATAGGTTTTTCTAGTACTTGTTGGCTTATTGAACAGTGTCTCCAACGGAAAGCAAGTTCAGAGTCTTTATCTCTCTATAAAAAAGTTTTTTATTGTTTTGAGGTTAGGAATTTTTTTTTGGGTTATTATATTTACTGCTTCTGGTTTCTTTTTGGTTTTAACTAATTCATCTCTACGAGGAATAGTTCCACCATCACATCCCATTTTAATTGATTTACACAATAACAATGAAAATAGAATGGCAAATAATTATTTTAGGTTAATTGTTAAAACTGTCAAATAAGTACGAAAAAGAAGAAAAGAAATCTGTAAATATTTATAATGATGAATGTTGACAATAGATGGGAGTAAAAAAACTTTTTTTAAAGATTTAATTTCATTTAATTTATTATAGATTATTATGTAATAATTAACGATTTTATAATAAGAATTGGTTATAAAAGCATTTCAATACTTAATTTTTCTATTAGAAATTTATCTGAAAATATATTATCAAGAAATAATTGGAACAAGAAAAGATTGTGTAAAAGGTACTCAATTAAAGTTATGCAAGACAAAGTATGTAATACATTTCTGCGTCAATAGATTATAAGGTGGACGTTTTTCTCTGACGCAAACAATCTTTTTTCGAATATCCGCGTCGGTCTACATTGACGCAGAAAGATCCAATCTTTCCATAAAAAACCAATATCGATTTTCAGAATTGATTCGTATCTGAAGTGCTAAGCAAACGTAGGTTTCACCTTGCCGAGCCACTTATTGAATTCGATATCATTCGATAATTGACGTTTCTCAAAATGCAGAAATCAATATCTTAAAGCAAACAAATTGTGATTGAATTTCAAACTCTAAGAAGTGCATTTACAAGAAAAAGTGTAATTTGCGTAGAGGATAATTTAATTAAACACTTTAATTTGAATTGGGGAATTTCCCGAAATGATAGTAATTAAATGAGTGCAGATTTTTTTCCCTTAGTTAATTATTCTGAGCACGAGATTTTCGACCGAGAACAACGCAGTTTTAATAATCTATGGAAGGTACGCAAATACAAGAGAAATTCCAGTCGTAGTTTAAACACTAATTAATTTAATTACGTCGGGTAGGTTTATTGGATGGAAATGAATCAGAATTCTTTGAAAAGTTATCTAAAAAAAGCAACAAAAAAATATTTTTAAATTATAAAGTACTGTTAAACAAGTAAAGTGATAGATTTGTTTATGTAGTTGGTATACATAAAAAAATAAAACGTTAAACGACCTATACTTTTAAAGTTTTATTGTTTAACATTAATTAGATTCTTAACAAAAAGTTCTTTATTAACTTAACAATAAATAAAAAGTTATGTTTTTTAACGACAATAAATTTAAAATAAAGCTTTTAGTTTTTTTATTTCCATCTTTTATTATTATAGATTTTGTTTTATTGATTATACATTATCTCCTATTTTTAAATTTGCCTTCTCATTATACCCAACTGCATATTGACGTTGAAAGTCTTATATCTTGTTGGAACTTTTCAACCCCTTTCTTAGAATATTTGCCCATATTCAAATCTTTTAGGAGTGTCATTTTTAATTAGTTACAATTAAAATTTTAACAAAAAATGCAACACACAAATTTTAAAATCCGTCCGGATACCGGATAGTCACCAAATATCCGGCTTAATACTAATACTTAATACTCCACCATTCACAGGAATTAATATCTCTTTTAGGTGTTGGACACTGCAGATAATGATCAAGTTCAACCCCAATAGAACTTTTTTCATTGAATACAACTTTATTTATATCAGGTATGTCAGTTGCAGTTTAGTCTAGTTTTCTTCTCTTCGCTTGTAATTCATCATCACATTCATTACTAACAGAATTGTCGCTGTTATCACTTTCGATTATTAATTAAAGTGTCCTCTTTTTAATGCAAAAAGCCGTTTTGAAAAATCACTTTTAGTTCTCGAGAAATAAATTTTTGAAATAATCGACAATTTTTTCGAATTTTGCAATTTTCGCCGATTAAGTTTAAAAAATTCGTATAAAATCGATTTCTTGCAATATGAGTATGAAAATTTCCCAAAGTGTTAATAAAAGTGTCCTCTTTCCAATGAACCAACCCGTTTTGAAAAATAACTTTTAGTTTTTGAGAAAACAATATTTGAAGTTTTGATAAAATTTTCGATGTTGCAATTTTCATCGATAATTTTCAAAATTCGCTATAAAATTAATTTCTTGAAGGATCCTTGTGGAAATATCACCAATTATTAATTAAAGTATCCTCTTTTTAATGCAAAAAGCCGTTTTGAAAAATCACTTTTAGTTCTTGAGAAATAAATTTTTGAAATAATCGACAATTTTTTCGAATTTTGCAATTTTCGCCGATTAAGTTTTAAAAATTCGTATAAAATCCATTTCTTGGAATATGAGTATGAAAATTTCCCAAAGTGTTAATAAAAGTGTCCTCTTTCCAATGAACCAACCCGTTTTGAAAAATAACTTTTAGTTTTTGAGAAAACAATATTTGAAGTTTTGATAAAATTTTCGATGTTGCAATTTTCATCGATAATTTTCAAAATTCGCTATAAAATTAATTTCTTGAAGGATCCTTGTGGAAATATCACCAATTATTAATTAAAGTATCCTCTTTTTAATGCAACAAGCCGTTTTGAAAAATCACTTTTAGTTCTTGAGAAATAAATTTTTGAAATAATCGACAATTTTTTCGAATTTTGCAATTTTCGCCGATTAAGTTTTAAAAATTCGTATAAAATCCATTTCTTGGAATATGAGTATGAAAATTTCCCAAAGTGTTAATAAAAGTGTCCTCTTTCCAATGAACCAACCCGTTTTGAAAAATAACTTTTAGTTTTTGAGAAAACAATATTTGAAGTTTTGATAAAATTTTCGATGTTGCAATTTTCATCGATAATTTTCAAAATTCGCTATAAAATTAATTTCTTGAAGGATCCTTGTGGAAATATCACCAATTATTAATTAAAGTATCCTCTTTTTAATGCAACAAGCCGTTTTGAAAAATCACTTTTAGTTCTTGAGAAATAAATTTTTGAAATAATCGACAATTTTTTCGAATTTTGCAATTTTCGCCGATTAAGTTTTAAAAATTCGTATAAAATCCATTTCTTGGAATATGAGTATGAAAATTTCCCAAAGTGTTAATAAAAGTGTCCTCTTTCCAATGAACCAACCCGTTTTGAAAAATAACTTTTAGTTTTTGAGAAAACAATATTTGAAGTTTTGATAAAATTTTCGATGTTGCAATTTTCATCGATAATTTTCAAAATTCGCTATAAAATTAATTTCTTGAAGGATCCTTGTGGAAATATCACCAATTATTAATTAAAGTATCCTCTTTTTAATGCAAAAAGCCGTTTTGAAAAATCACTTTTAGTTCTTGAGAAATAAATTTTTGAAATAATCGACAATTTTATCGAATTTTGCAATTTTCGTCGATTAAACTTTAATAATTCGTATAAAATCGATTTCTTGGAATATGAGTATGAAAATTTCGCAAAATGTTAATAAAAATGTGCTCTTTCCAATGAACCAACACATTTTGAGAAATAACTTTTAGTTTTTGAGAAAACAATATTTGAAGTTTTGATAAAATTTAATAATAAAATTAATTTCTTGATGGATTGTTGTGGAAATATCACCAATTATTAATTAAAGTATCCTCTTTTTAGAGTTGCTTCGTTAGTTAAATCAGCATCAAAAACGTTCATTTTGTATTTTAGATCCAAATAAGTTGACATATCTTATCAGTGTAGGGTATCACTTCAAAAATGCAGCAGAAATTATAACCATCACTAATATCAATAAAGGGTGATTTGCTAGTGACAAGAAAACAGAAAGTAGTGGCATTTTCGAATATTTATCTTCTCCTGCTAAACCAGTTATGGTAACGTCTTGATTACCTATCACAATAATAGCTGCCATTTTAATTACCGTTTTATACTTGATGGACCAACTTCCTTGATAATTATATTACAATTAAATTACATTTTTTATTCGTCATTCGATGACGATTCCAATTTTTTGTGGAACACCTATCTATAAGCCACTATACAAACTCCTCTGTTTTCTCCAGAAACGCTTTATGGAAAGTCTGCATCACATCGTAAAGCAGTGAAAACATAAACTTATGGCAAAAGTAAAATTGTGCTATTACATATTCATAGTGAATATATTCGCAATCAAAATGCAAACATAAACATTTGCGTTTCGTTTAAGATAACAAAATTGGCTACCTAAATGGGAACCAAAAATATTGTATCAAAGTAAACAAATACTGATTAACAATCATTTTTTATTTTCATTATAAGCGTTATAACAAGTTGAAGAATTTGCATATAAATTCTCTTTAAACATAACTACATAAAGTAGCATATTTGTTAAAAAAGTTGTTTTGAAATTTGAAAATTTATTAGCACTTATAATTTTATTTTTGTTTAATGTTTACTGGAGAGTACTTTTAATCCGGAAAATTATAAAAATAAAGATCCAGTATGCAAATTTGATGATTAAGGTTAACGACGACATTGCGTTGAGTTTGTTCCTTTAAAATTCAAGGACGAGGTCCGAGAACGTGTCTCTAGGATACCAGACGAACACCCCGGGATTCCAAGTCCTTTATCCCAAGCAACGGCCGCCTATGGACGCGTGTGCGCGAATCCCACCTCAGACGGAACATTTTAGCCGAAACCGACGACCAGTACTAAACCAACAATAGTGCGCGTCGCGTCGTCATCGTCGCCGCCGTCCGGACGCGGTCCCCATCGTTGAATTACATCGTAAATTCACATCGTCTTCGTGTAATGTGGACACCATAAAGAAAAAATCGATTCTAAAAACTTCTTTTAGAATAAACTTTTCCTCTTTTTCCTGCTTCAGTTATTTCTCTTCATTCAAAACACCATGGGGGAACCCCACAATAATAGTTCGACTTTAATCCAATGTACAGATGGTTTGGTCATACCATGCTGGCTTCCTTTGCAAGATTTAACAACTATGGAAAGAATTTGTCGTGGTTTGGTGTATTTCATCGCTTTGGTGTACCTTTTTATCGGCGTTTCAATCATATCGGATAGATTTATGGCTGCCATTGAAGTGATTACTTCGCAAGAAAGGGAGGTTAAAGTGAGGAAATCGAATGGGGAGCGTCATATATTGGTGGTGAGGGTTTGGAATGAAACGGTAGCTAATTTAACCCTTATGGCCCTTGGATCGAGCGCACCGGAAATTTTATTATCCGTTATTGAAATTTACGCAAAACATTTTGAAGCCGGAGACTTAGGACCGGGAACGATTGTTGGTTCTGCAGCTTATAACCTTTTTATTATTATTGCCATCTGCGTTTCGGTTATTCCGAAAGGAGAAACGAGACGAATAAAACATTTAAGCGTATTTTTCGTTACCGCAACATGGTCGGTGTTTGCTTACATTTGGCTATATGCTATCTTGGCCATTATTACTCCGGGAATTGTTGAAGTTTGGGAAGCACTTCTTACATTCATTTTCTTTCCTGCCACTGTTTTAACGGCTTACATGGCAGATCGAAAAATGTATAAATACATTAGAAAAGGTTATCGGATGAATCGGCGTGGTGTTATTGTTCAAGCAGAAGCTTTAGAACTTGGATCTAATGATTTAATGGACGCGGAAGATGCTCACGAAGAAATCAAAACTGAGTACATAACAACGTTAAAAGAATTGAGAGCACAACACCCAACATGCGACTTGGAATCATTAGAAAGGATGGCCCACGAATTACTTTTAAATCGTGGTCCAAAATCTCGAGCTTTTTATCGAATCCAAGCGACCAGAAAATTAATGGGTTCTGGAGATTTATTAAGACGAATTTCGGAAAGAGCCCAAAGTGATCTTAGTGAAGTTAAAGCCGAACTTCAAAGAGAATCCGGTGCCGCTGAATTTAATCCGTCAGCTTCCAGTAAAGTTATCTTCGAACCTGCTACTTACACCGTTTTAGAAAGTTGCGGAAGATTCGACGTCCGTGTCTTAAGACATGGAGATGTCGATGGTCCCTTGATGATTGATTACTGCACCGAAGATGGTACGGCTACGGCCGGAGCTGATTACATAGCAACAAAGGGCACCTTACATTTCGCACCGGGCGAAAAAGAAAAGAGTTTCTCTTTAGAAGTAATCGACGACGACGTCTTCGAAGCGGACGAACATTTTTACGTTAGATTAAGAAATAGTCAACCCCCCGGTATGATCGGTTCACCAAATTTAGCAACGATAATAATCATGGACGATGACCATGGGGGTATTTTTAAATTTACAAAACAAAACTTTGAACTGGTTGAAAGTGTTGGTACTTATGAGCTGAACGTGAATAGGTGTTCTGGAGCTAGAGGACGTGTTTTGGTTCCGTATTGGACGGAAGATGGTACAGCCAAAAATGGGAAGGAGTACGATAGCGTTGAAGGGCATCTTGTCTTTGAAAACAATGAATCTGAGTATGTATTAAAAATAAAGTGTTGTTGTGGAGAAACTGTTTTTGTAGCTAAATGAGAAAGATTGTTGTTAAATTTTCTGATGTATTGGGAGAATTCTAATGTATAACAAACTGGTCACAACAACAGGTTCTCCTTTCTAGAAAACAGTATGTTTTAGATTAGTATTACTTATTATTCATGAACTGCAAGTGATTGGGCTGTTTCATTTACACCTCGAGGTACAATTTTGTTAATTCTTTATCAAAATTGCATAGTAAATAAACAGTGCTACAAATATCCATTTGCCTTCGAAAGTAAATAGTTTTATCATTATCGAGTTTTATATTAAAAGTTTCGATTCTAGAACTAAATTTTTTAAGAATAAACTATACTGTATATTGAGTATATTTTAATCAAGTTTAACTTTAAAAAGAAAGAAAAGACCAGAAAGTATAGTTTTGCAGACAACACCATTCAAGAATTTTTCACTAAAGCATCATATGGTCTAATTTTACGGTTCACTTGAGGTTTTCCTTTTAATTAAATTCAACTGAATCGGCTAAATTATTCATTTTAATTCTTTACTTAATTCAGTGGAAATAGATGGCGATTTAAGACAGTCATTCTGGAAAACCTCGGCTGGCATAAAATATCGGGCAAGAATTTCAACTTCCAAGACCAAGAGGTTTTTCGACGAATCACTTTATACAGGGTGTCTCAGCGAGACCGGTCATTAGACGTTTCTGGGGTTCTGGCCAAACAAAAAATTTGAGAATGCAGACTTAAGTATTATCAATTACGTTCTCTTCATCTAAAATATTTTCATATTTCTAGCACTTCCGGTTACACCGGAAGTCGACACCAACTTTATTTTTTTAAATGGAACACCCTGTATATTTTTACATATTTGGATTTGTCTGTTTTCAAGGTTTATAAATAACTTTACTTTTTGCAATTTGATTCGGCCGTTCTCGAGTTATTCGAATTTTTCTAGAAAAATCTGCTCCAGCAGACATTTGTTCAAAAAATCAGAGAACACTCGATTTTTGGGATATCAATTTAGGATTCAGAATATGCTTAAACAACATGATGGAGTATTGAAAGGGTTTTCAAAGACGACTAAGTAATAAAATATGGGGGGTGCCATTTAAAAAAATGAAGTTATGGTACTTCCAAATTTTGAAAAGTTAACGTGCCATAGTAAAGTGACCAAACGTTCTAGACAGCCGTTCTCGGCACCAAAACATACTCCATCATGTTGCTTAAGCATGTTCTGAATCCTAAATTGATATCCCAAAAATCGAGTGTTCTCTGATTTTTTGAACAAATGTCTGCTGGAGCAGATTTTTCTAGAAAAATTCGAATAACTCGAGAACGGCCGAATCAAATTGCAAAAAGTAAAGTTATTTATAAACCTTCAAAACAGACAAATCCAAATATGTAAAAATATACAGGGTGTTCCATTTAAAAAAATAAAGTAGGTGGCGACTTCCGGTATAACCGGAAGTGCTAGAAATCTGAAAATATTTTAGATGAAGAGAACGTAATTGATAATACTTAAGTCTGCATTCTCAAATTTTTTGTTTGGCCAGAACCCCAGAAACGTCTAATGACCGGTCTCGCTGAGACACCCTGTATAGTGCTTACGGAAAGTAATGGATAAATTCGTTAAAACAATTAAAAACGGGTTATAGAAAAATCGCTGAGACGGGTGTAAAGATTTAAATTTTTTGTCATCGCCATTTTTTTCAAATAGCAATCCCTCATTTTTATTACGGAATATGAAAGAGGATTTTTTTCTGAATTTGGTACAGCCAAAATTAATATTAGTTGCATAAGAAAAATTGCCTTAAAGTTTCATGATTTTCCATTCATTGAGGTAAAAAAATAACAGTAGCCATGCGTAACCATGGCAACCAGTTGTTTTAGATATTTTATTAAGACAATGATTAATTTTTGATATCTCAAACAGTTGGTTGCCATGGTTACGCATAGCTACTGCTATTTTACTATCTTAAATGAATGGAAAATCATGAAACTTTAAGATAATTTTTCTCGAAAATTTTCTTATGTAACCAATATTAATATTGACTGTACTAGATTCAGAAAAATGTCCCCTTTCATATTCCGTAATAGAAACAGAGTATTCTATTTGGAAAAAAAAACTATGACGTCATTACTCGTTTAAAAATGGCGGAAAAAAATTAAAATCTATACCAAACAATTGCAAAAAATTCAGATCTTTAGACCCGTTTCAGCGATTTTTAAATAAACTGTTCTTAATTGTTTTAACGAATTTATCCGTTACTTTTGGGAAACCTGTATATACGATTTTATAATTTCCCTTTCCAGTAACCTTTAATAAAGTATGCATGATGTTTACTTGTACAAAAGCAAACATGCATTAAGGTTTTGCCGGTTATGGACAACAACAACGTTGCTGATAAAAAGCTCTTAAAATTCGTAAGATGAAATTGAATATGAAGTGGTACGAGCTACATTCATTATTATGACGATAAGAGACTGCCAACATTTTCATATCAACGAATTTTATTTGCAAAAATAAATCAAGTTTCCAGAACTCTTTTTTCTGGACTTATTTAGTCCTGACGTTTCTGATCCTTCTTTTTCTTGAAGAATTGATGAAGAAATGTATCTTCTTCTAATTGAAGTAGAATAATAAACTTGGCCTTTTAAAAGAAGTCATGTTCCAAAACCTCAACTTGAGTTTTCCATATTTCTGAACGCAGCTTTGAGTTTTTGTGTTACCCCAAGTTTGACTAAGTATCCAACTTAGTATCCCAAATTGTTATTGATTTAGATGCACGCCATGGCAGAAGCTATGGACGTAATTGATCATGAGTCATTATAATTATACTACAGAGTAACCAGAAGTGACAGTGGCAGTAACCCGCCAAATGTGACGCCATATTATAGCGAGTTACCAAGGTATGTTGCTATTGGTGGTAAAGATTCGGTCTTATTCGGATTTAGCCGCGCGTCTTCAAACGCACGGCTAAACCCGAAACTTTCTAGTTTTAGGTCTAGTGTTAGTTCTAGTTTTACACTAGCACTGTTACTATGTAGAATTAGCACTATACCTAGAACTAGCATCATTTAGGTTTAGCCGCACGTCTCTAAAGACGGCTAAACCTGAATGATTCTAGTTCTAGGTATACTGTTACTTCTAGTTTTACATTTACACTGTCACTAGAACTAGCATTAGACCTAGAACTAGAAACATTTGGGTTTAGCCGTACGTCTCTTAAGACGGCTAAACCCGAATGATTCTAGTTCTAAGTCTAGTACTGCATAACAATTAAAACTAGAGCTAACACTAGACCTAGAACTAGAAACTATTCTAGGTCTACTGTTAGCTCTAGTTTTACACTAACACTGTTACTATGTAGAATTAACACTATATCTAGAGCTAGAATCATTTGGGTTTAGCCGCACGTCTCTAAAGTCGGCTAAACCCGAATGATTTTAGTTCTAAGTATAGTGTTAGTTCTAGTTTTACATTTGCACTGTCACTAGAACTAATATTAGACCTAGAACTAGAAACATTTGGGTTTAGCCGTACGTCTCTTAAGACGGCTAAACCCGAATGATTCTAGTTCTAGGTCTAGTGTTAGTTCTAGTTTTACACTAACACTGTTACTATGTAGAATTAACACTATACCTAGAACTAGAATCATTTGGGTTTAGCCGCACGTCTCTAAAGACGGCTAAACCCGAATGATTTTAGTTCTAAGTATAGTGTTAGTTCTAGTTTTACATTTGCACTGTCACTAGAACTAATATTAGACCTAGAACTAGAAACATTTGGGTTTAGCCGTACGTCTCTTAAGACGGCTAAACCCGAATGATTCTAGTTCTAGGTCTAGTGTTAGTTCTAGTTTTACACTAACACTGTTACTATGTAGAATTAACACTATACCTAGAACTAGAATCATTTGGGTTTAGCCGCACGTCTCTAAAGACGGCTAAACCCGAATGATTTTAGTTCTAAGTATAGTGTTAGTTCTAGTTTTACATTTGCATTGTCACTAGAACTAACATTAGACCTAGAACTAGAAACATTTGGGTTTAGCCGTACGTCTCTTAAGACGGCTAAACCCGAATGTTTCTAGTTCTAGGTCTAGTACTGCATAACAATTAAAACTAGAACTAATACTAGACCTAAAACTAGAAAGTTTCGGGTTTAGCCGTACGTCTTCATACTCAGACTCTTCAGACGCACGGCTAAACCCGAATATTTCTAATTCTAGGTCTAGTGTTAGTTCTAGTTTTGCACTAGCACTGTCACTATGTAGAATTAACACTATACCTAGAACTAGATCCATTTGGGTTTAGCCGCACGTCTCTAAAGATGGCTAAACCCGAATGATTGTAGTTCTAAGTATAGTGTTAATTCTAGTTTTACACTAGTACTATCACTAAAAGTAACACTATACCTAGAACTAGAATCGCACGTCTCTAAAGACGGATACGTTCACAACAACAGCGTTCATAGGGAGTTGGATAACCTTATACAGTATGCTTATGCAACGGACCTTGATTCTGTGCTTTTGGTAACTCGTGATAAGATGGCGGAATAAATAAATATACTAAAGTAAGTTTAGGAATCCAAGTGAATGATTAATTCTTTTCATTGTATCATGGCATGTTTTAATTATGCTTAGGTTGTAGCGATGGATTTGAAATATACTTATATTTCAACACTTTAGTTTTGCTTGAAATTATCAGTTAACATCTAACTCTACGGTTATTGTGGTTAATTGATAAAAATGCAATTGACATCATCGTATCACAAGAACGAATTGAGAAATTATCATAAAATACAATCCGTTTTAAAACAAATTTAATTAGAGATATACAAGAATCTAGAAAATTTGTTATCTCGAAGAACTTTGAAGAAAAATTAACCAAATAAAATTAATATATTTGACTCTTTTCAATCTCCATTATCACTACGACGATTTTGAGTGTTTTTTCCACTTGATCAAAGTAGAAAACTTATTGATTATTACGAAATCTTAATAGCTTTTTGACAGGTAAATAGGTAGGTACGATATATTTTAAACCGTCAATTGAAATGAAATCGACTATTACAGAGATAACAGACTATATATTCTCGAGAGGAAAAGATAACTTTACGTGTGAGTGATTTTTTTTTTAAGTAAAGTCTGCCAAGTTTATAAATAACTCGTGCATATAAGTGCCCTTGTTATGATAAATTCTTGTATAACTCGTCATTGTTCCTATCAAGATTATAACATTATCATATATTGTTGTTATAAAAATCATGTTATGTAATACAGAAGAATTAAAAAATAAAATTCGAAAACAGTGATGTAATAAATTAAGACATTTAACGAACGTTTTAGATTTGATTTTATTAAATTATTATAATTGAATTGAGTTTTATGAAAATTTGCTCATCGTATTCGGCTCTATTGTTGGATTTGAATATATCGGAAGCGGTCTGAATGTAAATCATGGAGCGGATGGTCATTCCGATGTTATTTATTGGACTAGTGCGGTTTACTTCCATCTGCTATCCGACGTTTATTTATATAATTGAAGTCGGGTTAGTCAAGGTGACCAAACATTTATAATCAAAGATTAAAGACGATTTTATATGAAATTTCTTGTAACGATTTTTCCCCAATGTTGTTTTTCCTAAAAAAATCGTGTCTCAAATAAACATGAAATCAATACTAAACAGTTTTCATCGTCTAGCATTGAAATAATTTATAACAAGTGGTTCGTGTCGTCCATATGCTAATGTTCTTGTAATTTTTATGTGACATTAATTTTAATAATGATGTGGCGGCGAAACTTCAATATAAAATGAAACATAAAATAACGATTGGATAACCAAATAGATAATTCTCCTCATTAACTAATTTTAATATTGACGCAAAACCAATTCATTACTCGAGCGTTTAAATAGAGCCCATTGAAAATTAGTAATGAATAGGCAAATGGAGAAATCAATAAATAATAAATCTTTTGTTGAGAAGTCTTTTGTTTGAGAAAATCTTTACTTAACGGTATCATAATAAAAGTTATGATTTTTTTAATTAATTCATTAAAATTTAATATTTGATATTTATATAGTGTTCATAGTTTATAGCGATTAAGGAAACATTGCCTCATGCTAAAAGCACTAATACACTGAAGGTGGATCTAATATTGGAAAGGGAAGCGCAGTGGGAGATATTGGCAGAAAACTTTTTTACTTATTGTTAAACTCCTAACAGTTTACAATAAATCTATTTCGATCCCCTACAAAGCAGAAATATTAAAAGGCCGCTTTATTTTAAAGATATATCTTTGATTCATTTCTGAAAATTAAGACATAAAATTAATCCTTTATTTCCCGCAAGCAACTCATAGCAACCACGTGAACTTTTTTAGATTTGAAGTTTGTAAACATAAAATTATTTTATTGCTGCTGTTCGTGTTTCTATTATTGATCTAAATATACAAACCACACATTGTAATTTGTAGCTCTAGGTCACTAAATACGTCACCATAAGTTATCATTGGTCGTAATACTGCGAAGAATGTTTCTGATGGTAAACCCCAGAGAATTTTCGCGTCCCATTTAACTGTAGCCCCAAATATATCACTCCATTCGTAAGGGGAACTTTACAAAACCATTTCTTAAGGTATCCCAATTCCGTTTTATTGTGAAGTTGCACAATTGGACCGCGTTATGCATCACTTAACTAAGCGACAAATGAATAATGTTCAGAAAAATAGGATTTTCGTTTTCATCTCTCTAAAAATATAAAACTTCTCAGAATAGACAGGCTCAAACTATTGAAAATTGTTTGGTGTCTGTCCATTTTTATCACAGAACACTGATGTTAGCTTACAGCTATCACAAGCACGGGATGTTTCTGTAAATCGTGGTATAAATTTAATCATAAAGTCATCATTTGGCTTAAAAATGAACGATTTTTTTAAATTAATGTGAAATCACCCCAAAAAACACGTTAAAAATAAAAAGAAAGTGCGGAAAAGTGACTAACACTAGATTAACTTCAGTTATAAAACTTCTATTACATGATAACTAACTTCAGGTTTAAAGTGTCAACCTCAATTTTGAAATATTTTTAATCTTTATTAAAAATCCTTTAAAATGAGTACAAACACGACATATTTATCTTCAATACTAATAAAGTTATGGTCAACTTCCGGTTAAGAATGTCAACGTCAATTTTGACATATTTGTAATGGTCGTGAAAAATCCTTTAAAATGAGTCCAAACATGACACGTTTAATTCCAATATTACTCGAGATATAAGCAACTTCCGGTTTGAAATGTCAATGTCGTTTTGACATATTTTTAATTTTTAAAAAATGCCTTAATATTTGTCACAAAAACAAAAATATAATTAAAAAAAAAAAATTAAGGTTGGTATTAATATTTAAAAATTAAATTGTTATCTTCATTGTTGCTAACTTCGGGTTTAATGTTTTTTATTCTAACTTTTTTATTTTTTGAGATAATTGCGTCATCTTTGGACTCATCTTAAAGGTTTTTTAATGAAGATGACAAATATGTCAAAATTGACGTTGACGTTACAAACCGGAAGTGATTGTTTTTCCATTAATATTAAAGTTAAATATGTCGAGTTTGGACTCATTTTAAAGGATTTTTTATAAAGTTGACAAATATGTAATCTTCATTAAAAATCCTTTAAAATGAGTACAAACACGACATATTTATCTTCAATCCTAATAAAGTTATGGTCAACTTCCGGTTAAGAATGTCAACGTCAATTTTGACATATTTGTAATCGTCGTGAAAAATCCTTTAAAATGAGTCCAAACATGATACGTTTAATTCCAATATTACTCGAGATATAAGCAACTTCCGGTTTGAAATGTCAATGTCATTTTGACATATTCTTAATTTTTATAAAATGTCTTAATATTTGTCACAAAAACAAAAATATAATAAAAAAAAATAAAAAATTAAGGTTGGTATTAATATTTAAAAATTAAATTGCTATCTTCATTGTTGCTAACTTCGGGTTTAATGTTTTTTATTCTAACTTTTTTGTTTTTTGAGATAAGTGCGTCATGTTTGGACTCATTTTAAAGGTTTTTTAATGAAGATGACAAATACGTCAAAATTGACGTTGACGTTTCAAACCCGAAGTGATTGTATTTCCATTAATATTAAAGTTAAATATGTCGAGTTTGGACTCATTTTAAAGGATTTTTTATGAAGTTGGCAAATATGTCAAAATTAAAAGTTGAAAGTTCGAACTTTTTGGTTTTTTGAGACAAATACGTCAAGTTTGTACTCACTTTAAAGGTTATTTTATGAAGATTACTACGAATATAATAATAGAATTAAAGTTCTCGTTCTAGTTTTAGTTCAATAAAAATATCCAACGTAATAATATCTTATGCTAACTAGCGCTACCTACCACTGCCACTAGAACCAACGCTAGACTGAGAACTAGAAAGTTTCGGGTTTAGCCGTGCGTCTTCAGACTTCTAGTTTTAACGCAATAAAAATATGCAACATAGTGATATCTTATGTTAACAAAAGCTACTACCGCTGTCGTTTGTAAAATGGATAAGATGAGAGATGTTAATCTATTTGTAGAGTCTCTGAAGATGGTCAAGGACCGAAACTAGTTAGACTTAAATTCTATATAAAATAAAAGACATAAACTTTTAATTTTATACTAACATCTAGAAAATAACACTGGCCCGAAATTGTAGGTTCATCTATTTATCTATTCTAGGTCTTTCAATTATTTACAATCAAACACTTTTCCTCACATATTATTATACATCTTATTGAAAATTTGAACTGTACAAATTGAAATTTATTATTTACAATAATTAATTCATCTTTTTTCCAATTTAATTCTAACACCCTCTTCAGGTCTCATAATAAGTTCACCTAATTCATTTACATTATCCTGAGAGTCAATTGCAATAACTTTGTAAGTTTTTAAGATTGCTGCCAAAACCGTTTTTTCTTCATAAATAGCAAATTTTTGTCCAATACAATTTCTTGGTCCAGCACTGAATGGAATGTAAGCATATGGATGTCGTGATGTAGTATTTTCAGGTAAAAATCGATCCGGATCAAATTTCATTGGGTTCGGATAAATTTTTGGATTTCTATGCACCTTATAAATGTGTACAGAACAATAAACGTTTTTAGGAATTTTATAACCATCTATTACTATTTCTTCAGTTAATTTTCTTGCTATTATTGGTACACTAGGATATATTCTTAAAGCTTCTTTAATACAACATTCTAAATATTGCAAGTCGTTTAATTCGGATATCGTTTCGGGACACTTTTTGTCACCTAAAACGTCTTTAAGTTCTTTATAGACTTTTTCTTGTAGATCAAGATGATTTCCTAATAAAAATAAACTCCAAGATATCGCTGCTGTTGTTGTATCGTGTCCTTCAAACATAAAGGTGTCCACTTCTTCTCTTACATCTTTATCGGGAACAGTTTCGTTCGCAGATAAAAGTAGATCCAAGAAAGATAATTTTTGTTTCGAATTTATTAAAACGTCGTTAGATGAAGATGATATTTTATTACTAGGATTTTCTTGTAAAATTTTTTTTCTATCAGCAATAACTTTAGTTGTAAATCCATGGAGAATCTTTAAATGTCGTTGAAATTCTCTTCCCTCAGGGAATAAATAATACAAATTTGAATGATACCAAGGCGTAAATAATCTATTTATGATTAATTCACTGGTTTTGTATAATGAATCGACGTACTGATTATTTTCTGTATTTTCCAAAGCGTTCGCTGAAACTCCCATTGCAGTTTCACATATAATATCTAAAGCGCAATGAGTTATATAAGGATAAACATCGAATACTTCGTTATTAGCTTCTTTTTCTAAAACTGTAATTAAACGTCGACTTTTTTGTGAAAAAACATTCATGTAGTGTTCTAAGATTTTGAAATGGAAGGCTGGTGTTATTAATTTGCGACGCTGAAACCATTTGGGACCTAAAATTAATTAAAAGTTAACAGTGTTTTGTATTTCAAAGTAATTTAATATTACCATTACTAATTAATAAACCATCACCTAACCATGGCAGAATAAAGTCGTAACCTCTTCCTTTTGTTATTAATTTTGAACTTTTTAGAACGATTTCTATGTGTTCAGGTTGCATAATGTGAATTTCCGCCAAATTATTACTCCATGTTCTAAAAAATGGTCCATATTTTTCGGTAATATCTTTAATTTTTTTGAAGATATCTTTAAAAAAACATATTTTTTTTATTATATACGATGGTTTTAGTTAATTATAAGTATTCATTTTTAATTACCATATTTTGTAGTTCCAAAAAATACGTGTAAACTTCCGATAAACGGGTAAGCTGTTGGACCTTGAATTTTATCGATATATTGTACTACTTCTTTGTGCCATTTCCAATAATTTCGAAGCATCCATAATAAAGCTATGATACCCAAAGTTATTATGTAATACATTTTTATACTAAAATTAATTATTTTTGGTTTATATTCCTCTGATCAACGACTGTTGGAGAACGTGTTGAATTGCGTATTTATAATTGTCGCACAGTTTGGAGTTTGAACCCATAATTATCATTTTTATGACTATCAACAAATATTTTTTGAAATTTTTTAAATATACCAAATAAATCTTTCTAATGATGCGGTAATATTTCTTTATCATATTTGACATATATTAAAAAATGATATTATGCATGAAAAAATAATATTGTGTAAGAGGCATTATTTTCAAACTCTACAGGTGTTCCGGTGACTCGGGGCATAAAATTAACCTCATATACTAGAGCAAAAATGATGACGATTCGTGAAAAAAAATTATTATAAAAGTCTTCAAATGGCCAAGATATGGGCCATCAAAGTTCAGAAATTTTAACACATTTTTCTAAATATTTTCAATACCATTTATGATAGAGCGTTGAAATTTGGTACAGGGTAAAGATATATCAAGCAAAATCATTGAACCAATTTTGACTTTGATCGGGCGGCGGCAACCATGCTATACAGGGTGTACCTAAAATTTGTTTGCTCAGAACTTTTTTGTTCGCACGTAACCCTACATTTGTTTTTGTACTTTTTAATAGAAAATTTGTTTTAGAAACTTTTATCACTCTTTGAAAATTTTGATAACATTGACCGTTTTCGAGTTATACGCAAAAATGTTAAGCTTTGATTTCAATCGTAACAAACAAAAAAAGGAAACATATTCCGTATGATCTGAGTTGGCGATGACAATTGAAAAACGAACTGAGCTAATAACCATTATTTGCATAAATTTCTAAGTGCAGATTTAATTAAATCCAGCGTTAATTTATTTTAGTTGAATAAAAGAATGTAATTTCCAAAACGATAAATTTAATTTTCACGGTTACAACAAACAAGAACATAACAAAAATTCTAACAAAAATATTAACAAGAACATAAAATTATAAACAAATAGTAATAAATAAAAAAGAAGAAAAAATACTAAAGCAGATGTTCAAAAACACTGCCTGATATCGCCGTCTTAAATTAAAGCGCACTCTGCGGAGACCATTGATCTCAGTTCGAAGTTGATCAAATGAATCAACAATTCGCAATCTCAGTTGATCAACTGAAGTTATTTCAACGCAGTAAACTAGCGATTTAACGCGTTCCCATAAATAAAAATCTACAGGTGTAAGATCCGGCGATCGGGGGGCCAACTTATGGGTGCACCTACTCTTCGTTCAACCCACCGTCCCGGAAAACGTTCCCTCAGAAATTCTTGGACAGCCTGTCTGCTGTCACATTGCTTGCTTTGTGTTTAAAAGAACATCATCTCAAAAATCATCTAATTTCTCTAAATGTCGCCTGTATGTATGTCCATCCAGCCTTGATGGTAAGAAAACGGGTCCAATAATTTCATCGCCCACAATGCCAGCCCAAACGTTATGAGAAAATCTCCATTGTGATTTCCAAGTTTTCTTAAATCTTGGATTTTCGTCTGCCCAACTATGTAAATTTCTCAAAGTGATGATTCCATCTTTAGAAAAAGTAGATTCATCTGTAAAAAGTACTTTTTCTAAAAACTGATCATCAATTTGGATTTTGTGCTGCATTATTTGGCAATATGCCAATTGCCCACTGCGACTGCAATATGCATTGACATTGCCCTAATGTCAAAATCATGTCAGTTTGTTCACTAAATGTGTAACTCTCCATTTTCAACACTTAAAATTAATAATAACTAACTAACAGAACTATCGTTTGTGTTTAAACGACATAAGCGAGTTGACAGCAAGTTGTTTTTTTTAATTGCCATGGCCAACCTTGACTTTTTCGAAGACTTCGTTTTTTTAGTGTTACCATTGAAATTGAAGTTTAATATTTTCGCGTATAACTCGAAAACAGTTAATGTTATCAAAATTTTCACAGAGTGATAAAAGTTTCTAAAATAAATTTTCTATTAAAAAGTACAAAAATAAATGTAGGGTTACGAGCGAACAAAAAAGTTCTGAGCAAACAAATTTTAGGGACAGCCTGTATAGCATGGTTGCCGCCGCCCGATCAAAGTCAAAATTGGTTCAAAGATTTTGCTTGATATTTGTTTACCCTCTACCAAATTTCAACGCTCTACCATAAATGGTATTGAAAATATTTAGAAAAATGTGTTAAAATTTCTGAACTTTGATGGCCCATATCTTGGCCATTGGAAGACTTTTATAATAATTTTTTTTCACGAATCGTCATCATTTTTGCTCTAGTATATGAGGTTAATTTTATGCCCCGAGTCACCGGAACACCCTGTATAATACATGAAAAATTTTCATCTGAAACTTAAAGGATTATGATTAGAATGTTGGAAGAATTAAAAGAACTCGTTTTTAGACATTAAAACGGCTTTGAAATGTCCTATCGTTCTATCTTGGTAATTTTATAACCTAAATCCAATCCACTAACACATAAAGCCAATGCTAAAAGCTATTTATTTTGTACTTCTAAGACTTTTTTTCTTTCTTGCTCCTGTATCTTCTTTTTTATGTATAATATTTTCAAGGAGAGTCGAAGATACGACATAGCAACGAACTATATGAGCTATACATAGAGGTTCCCTAACAACACACATAAAATTAATGCAGCACCGCTGAATATGCATGAATGTACAGGGTGGTTCAAATTCGATGTCCGAATAGGCTATCTCGGAAACTATAAGAGTTAGAAAAAAAGTAGCTTACATGTCATGATCTCGTTTTTCGAGAAACTGCTAATGCCAAAAACCTCAAAGCGCTATCGTCTTTTGTTTTTCTCCTAGAGGCCAAAATTGAAAATATCGTAAAACCAGCAAGTGCAATTATCTTGGTTATTATTGTAGGTGGAGTATTATAACTAAGACATTATATGGACACTTTTTTACAGAGAATTTCATGACGTAGTCAAAAAGAATTTTTCGATTTTAGATTTTGAGATATTATGACAATTTTCGTTTTTTTAAATGGAAACACCTACTAATTATTCGCTTATTAAATTCGTTATTTTTTTCCGATTACAAAAATATGGGGTTAGATAGGTCTATTTCTTATTGTTCTAGAATAAAACTAAAAAAATAATCTTTTTTTTAGTGTTGTCAAAGAAATTAAATTTACAGTTTCCTGTAAATTACGGTACTATAACTAAAAATAATTCTATTGAAAATTTATATAAAATTTACTTTATTTTTGTTAAAAAAAAGTATAAAAACGCGAATTACAAAAAATAGCATAAAAAACACGTTTCATAAGACTTAAAGCACTCATTCATTAAAAAACTCGTGGCTTCGCCACTCGTTTTTCAACTTGAATTCGTGCATTTCAAGCGTGTCTTACGAAACTTGTTTTTTAATATACTATTTTACTACGTCATGAAATTCTCTGTAAAAAAGTGTCCATATAATGTCTTAGTTATAATACTCCACCTAAAATAATAACCAAGATAATTGCACTTCTTGGTTTTACGATATTTTCAATTTTGGCTTTGAGGTTTTCGGCATTAGCAGTTTCTCGAAACATGAGATCATGACATGTAAGTTACTTTTTTCTAACTCTTATAGTTTCCGAGAATTTGAACCACCCTGTACAATGTATGCCAGAGACAGGTGCCGCAGAAAAAGTGTTTCTGACACAACCAAACGGAAAATGTATGCCTGGTAGACCAAGAGCAAGAGGAGGAAACAACTCGTGAGCTTCTTGGGATTAGAAACTAAGTGTGGTCGGAGATCGAGATGGTTGGAGGCGAAGCATCTAGGATACCAAGGCTCAATTTCGGCTGTAACGCCATTAAAGATGAAAACTTTGAAAGATACATACAAGTTCAAATTTTCCTTTTGTAGGTATATTTTTCAAACCAAATTTTTTGAAAATATGCTTTAACAGCCAAAAGATAGATAAGCGAGTTCCAGAAACTAATCATTCACTGTGATTTGTAATGAAAAAGATTAAAGAATTAAAATGAAATAAACTTAAATTTGGCAAATTGAAAACTGAGACTGACTAAAAAAAAACTTATTCTCCTTTTGATCTTTACATCGATGTTTTAATACATGGCAAATTCCTTTGGCACACTATTCTTAAAATATCCTATATTTATAAAGTGATATAAAAATTAAAATAAAGCGGTGAAATAACTGCTTTTATTTTTATGTATCCTTTATATTTCGCTGCTATTATTATTACCGTAATCTTCCAAATATTATTATCGGTCAAAATCGTGCAACCAACATTTTTAACATCGTATTTCTCGTTTAAAATATCAATTTCTATCGTAGCGGATATTTTAAATTTTTAAACATTAAACATCTAGATTTGGCCCTCTTCAATATTTACCCAAATTTAAAATTTAAATCCGTTTAGTGAATTTGAAATAAAGGTAATAAATTCACCTCTACAAAAATTTTCCGATATGGTGAATTTTTTTTCACTGACATGTTTTTCATTATGTTAAGTACCTATTACATATACAGAGATAGAAATGATTCAAATGACTAAGCGTTGGCTTTACACTTGAATTGGTACAATGTCAGTTCTATTAATAGTACTATTATTTTTATTAACTATTTTCATGACGTCTCTGAATTCTTTTGCGATGATAGATAGTCATTAAATCTCATACCATTATTAATATGATATATGTATATTATCGAAAATTTGAGTTGATGGCGAAAAACATCTTCTTATTTCTTTGTACAGTGATACAATAAAGTCTATATACATTCCAGAAAATGATATCTCAGCTCCTGAAATGTAATTCAATGAATTTTTTAAACGAAGGATATTAAAGTCTATATTATTTTAATACAAAGTTGAAACAGTTCGACTTGTGCTGACGTCACAGATGATGTGACGTAATGTATGACGTTATGGGGTGCTCCATCTGTTGGAGAGTGTCGGCGGCGTGGGTAATGTAGGTTTCTGTTGTCGTGGGGGTGAAGCACCTTCTGGCCCGCGAGTGCATGCAAGGGCCTAGCGGTGGGGCGGTGTGGAAGGGTTAGATTAAAACGAATTAAGTAAATAACAATTTTATTTAATGCAATCTAAAATCATTGTTGAGAAAATCATACAATTTTCACGCATGATAAGTGGAAAAAATATACAACTATAACTAATGGAGCGGAAGTTGCCTCAAGTGACGTTACGCCTCAATGTATTAAGTTAAATAAGGAGCGGTGCCAACCGAAGTTTGGGGGAAAAATTATTAGGTTGGTATTAAAAGTAACTAGATCTAGGGATTTTTAGAAAAGTAAATAGTAAAATTTAAATACAATAGCGTCACCTAGATTTGAGTGGTGTAAGTAGGAGTGAGTTATGCGCACTCTGTTGTGTGGTGGATAAATGAAACACAAATTTAATAAATAAAAATTATTATATTTATTTTAAAATACAATTTCTTTTCTTAAAATTTTTTTACAATCAACCCTAATATATTTAAACATATTAAAACATAGTGATATCTTATGCCAACCAGCGCTACTTACCACTGTCTCCAGAACTAACATTAGAGCTAGAACTAGAAACATTCGGGCTTAGCCGCACGTTTCTTAAGACTGCTAAACCCGAATTATTCTAGTTCTAGGTCTTGTGTTAGTTCTAGTGATAGTTCATAACTAGAACTAACACTAGATCTAGAACTAGAAACATTCGAATTAGCATATTAGTCAAAGTTTCAAACTTTTAGCTGTTTTGATGCTACCTATATTAACACATTAAGAAAACTTTCCGAGTTTTTTCCTCAATATTTTTATTAATAAACCTAATATGCTTTATACATCATTTGAAAGACGAATGTTGCAGCTTCCTTTTGATGTAAGAATCGTTTCATAATTTTCATAAATAATCCTTCTACAATGTTTCAAACTTGTATCTGTTTTAATGCTATATTGACACATTGAGAAAGTTTATCGATTTTTTTCCTCAATATTTTTATTGATAAGCCTAATATGCTTTATACATTATTTTGAAGAAGAATGTTTCAGCTGCATTTTGATGTAAGAATTGTTTCATAATTTTCATCAATAACCCTTCCACAAAGCTTCAAACTTTTAGTAATGTTTTGAAGTTATATTGACACATTAAGAAAATTTCTCGAATTTTTTCTTTAACATTTTTATGAATAAACCTAATATACTTCATATGTCATTTTAAAGACAAATGTTTCAGCTTTATTTTTATACCAAAATCGTTTCATAATTTTCATCAATAACCCTTCCACAAAGTTTCAAACTTATGTCTGTTTTAATACTATATTGACACATTAAGAAAATTTCCCGAATTTTTTCCTCAATCTTTTTCTGATCAGACCTAATATGCTTTATAATTCGAATTAGCATTCGAATAGTCTCTTAAGACAGCTAATCCCGAATGATTCTACTAGAACTAGAACTAGAACTAATACTAGACCTAGAACTAGGAACATTCGGATTTAGCCGCACATCTCTCAAGATGGCTAAACCCGAATGATTCTAATTCTAGGTCTTGTGTTAGTTCTAGTGATAGTGCTAGTGTAAAACTAGAACTAACACTAGACCTAGAACTAGGAACATTCGGATTTAGCCGCACATCTCTCAAGATGGCTAAACCCGAATGATTCTAATTCTAGGTCTTGTGTTAGTTCTAGTGATAGTGCTAGTGTAAAACTAGAACTAACACTAGACCTAAATAGAAACATTCTCAGCTCCCGAAATGTAATTCTAATTGAGATATTATCATTTTCGGGGCTGTATGTAGACTTTATTGTATCTCTGTATAAAATAGTATTTGTAAAGTTTTTTATGCTTGAAAGTTTTTCTCGATTTTCGTTTAATCACGTGTGTGATTTGTCCAAGAGATTATACTATGGAAAAGAGACAATCCCATTCAATTCTACTAAGTAAGGAGTTTCCCCTCGACTTTTTTCACCTTTCCACCCCGTTGCTCCCCATGGCAACGATCACTTAATTTAAAAAGTTTTCAATTGACTGATAGGAAGTATTCTCTTAATAAGAACAAACTTTAATAACTTACAGACAATAACTCAAATGATTGTGTATTGTTTGAATCGTTTTGGGTTAAATTTAAGTATTTTAATAGCCTAAATGAACTTGGGGTATCTCGATAGTTTACAATTTACGTTTCCTCTAACCTACTTGCCAAATTTAATCCAATAATTATTTCCGCTGACAATAACAATGACAAAGAGAATAAGTTAATGGTGGAAATCATCAAATAAAATTTGATTTAGTCTCAATCGATTATTTAACGTTCATTAAATTTCCCGTTTTATTAATACGGACGTTGCGTTTTCCATGAGTTTAACATTAACACGAACACTTTCTGCCCTCAATAGTTACTCGGCACGCACGAACATTAATGCTGTTGCTAAAGTTGAAAAGGGCCATCACAAAAATAAAAACTATAATTGGAAGATCTTTTACACACGCAAAAAATAAAGTTACGTTAAAGTTACTATCTAATAACGTTAATTATAGAGAGAAAAAAACCGTAAAAACTGATTAAATAATAATAATAAAAGTCTAAAGAAAAATAAAAATAATTTTTGTTCTTGATTAAAACGCAAGCTTTCGGTTGACACGCAAAATATCGATGATTACGGTTATTTTGATTTTTTGTTACAGATTGTGATAAAAAGTCATAAAGAAAAGAAAAGTTTGATAGTATAATTTCGGTGAGTTGGTTTATAAAGGAAATATGGGGGAATTACCCACTTTAGTATCACGGTAGGGCGTAATTGGGTACAATTAAAACGGGGCTACCGACAGCGGAGGTCATTAATCGGTTAATCCGGTTACGTTCTCTTTATTCTGTTAGCGCGAGTTTAGCTAATTCACGTGTACCACGTCCTGTTCCTCTTTTATACGCCGGTCCATATACAATCGTCATGTTATTTTATGGAACAAAAGTGTTTTGTAAACGGTATTAATTGGCATGTTTACGGGTTACGATACCTATGATATACGCCGATTATAGTTTATGATGTAGTAGCATAGACTAACTAGAATTACAAATGGAATTACCGTTCTGCAATGTGATCGCATTAAATTGCATTAACCTTTATGTTTAACCGAGGCGTTGCAAACGAGAACATTAGTAATAAAATTGGGTATTGATGGAAGGCGGAAAACTTTATAATTTTATAAAGCATGTATTGAGTTAGTTTACACTTTACTCGCTATCGTATTTCCTCCGTGTTACTAAACTTGCTGTATGTAATACTGTTAGCTAGAAAACTTTCTAGCTAATTTTGATACTATGAATTAAATTATTGAGCGAATTAATTTTAAAGGTTATGTGGTCCTTAACTTTCACTATAATCATTTTTTATTTGCTCGTATTTTTGAAACACTTGATTAATTTTATATCTAAATTTATTAATGTTGACGAATTTATGCTCAAACTATTGAAAATTGTCCATTTTATCACAGAATAACAGCTATCACAAGCACAGAAGGCATACAGGTGATTCTGTAAGTCGTGGCATAAATTTAATCACTAAAACTAGAGACAAAATGATGACGATTCGTGTAAAAATGTTTGAAGAAAATAATCTAGAGTTTGATTTTGTATTTTTCATCTGGTTTTTATTTTATATAGAATTTAAGTTTAACCAGTTTCGGCCCTTGGCCATCTTCAGAGACTCTACAAATAGATTAACATCTCTCATCTTATCCATCTTACAAACAAATTTCTTAATATTTCTTTTTGATTTGTTAAAAAAGATCACACATCAAAGTCGAAATCAGATCATTAGTTACTAATTTACAAAATTAAAGTTTAAAAAGTTGTAAAATGAAATTAAGGACGAAGTGTTACAAGTTTACAGGTTAAAATTTAAAAAAGCTCTTTTTTAACAAAAGAAATATTAAGAAACTTGGGAAAAATTCAAGAATCATCATGTGGCTTAAAAATCGACGATTTTTTTTAATCATTGTAAAATGACCCAAAAAACAAGTTAAAAATAAAAAGAAAGTGCGGAAAAGTGACCAACACTAGATTAACTTCAGTTATAAAACTTCTGTTACATGATAACTAACTTCAGGTTGAAATGTCAACCTCAAATTTGAAATATTTTTAACCTTCATTAAAAATCCTTTAAAATGAGTACAAACACGACATATTTATCTTCAATACTAATGAAGTTATGGTCAACTTCCGGTTAAGAATGTCAACGTCAATTTTGACATATTTGTAATGGTCGTGAAAAATCCTTTAAAATGAGTCCAAACATGACACGTTTAATTCCAATATTACTCGAGATATAAGCAACTTCCGGTTTTAAATGTCAATGTGATTTTGACATATTTTTAATTTTAAAAAAATTCCTTAATATTTGTCACAAAAACAAAAATATAATAAAAAAAAATCAAAAATTAAGGTTGGTATTACTATTTAAAAATTAAATTGCTGTCTTCATTGTTGCTAACTTCGTGTTTAATATTTTTTATTGTAACTTTTTTGTTTTTTGAGATAAGTGCGTCATCTTTGGACTCATTTTAAAGGTTTTTTAATGAAGATGCCAAATATATCAAAATTGACGTTGAAAATTGATTGTATTTTCATTAATATTAAAGTTAAATACTACTAACTTCAGGTTTAAAATGTCAACCTCAATTTTGACATATTTGTAATCTTCATTAAAAAACCTTTAAAATGAGTACAAACACGACATATTCATCTCCAATATTAATGAAGTTATAGTTAACTTCCAGTTACGAATGTCAACGTCAATTTAAAAAAATATTTGTAATCGTCGTGAAAAATCCTTTAAAATGAGTCCAAACATGATACGTTTAATTTCAATATTACTGGAGATATAAGCAACTTCCGGTTTGAAATGTCAATGTCATTTTGACGTATTCTTAATTTTTAGAAAATGTGTTAAAATTTGTCACAAAAACGGAAATATAATAAAAAAAATCAAAAATTAAGGTTGGTATTAATATTTAAAAATTAAATTGCTATCTTCATTGTTGCTAACTTCGGGTTTAATGTTTTTTATTCAAACGTTTTTGTTTTTTGAGATAAGTGCGTCATCTTTGGACTCATTTTAAAGGTTTTTTAATGAAGATGACAAATATGTCAAAATTGACGTTGACGTTTCAAACCGGAAGTGATTGTATTTCCATTAATATTAAAGTTAAATATGTCGAGTTTGGACTCATTTTAAAGGATTTTTTATGAAGTTGACAAATATGTCAAAATTAAAAGTTGAAAGTTCGAACTTTTTGGTTTTTTGAGATAAATACGTCAAGTTTGGACTCACTTTAAAGGTTATTTTATGAAGATTAAGAATATAATAATAAAATTAAAGTTGACATTAACAACTGAAAGTTTTTTTCACGACTAAACTAGAAACACTCGGATTTAGTTCCACGTCTCTTAAGACTGCTAAACCCAAATGTTTCTAGTTCTAGGTCTAGTGTTAGTTTACGTTTATTTGTATTAAGATCTAGATTGTTGTATATTTTTATTGAGCTATAACGGACACTGCGTATTGTATTGATCCGTTATATCGAGGTTTTATTGTAACGCATTTTATATGGGACAAAGTAAGTAGGTACGCCCTGGTTTCTATGGAAATATATTTTTATATATTGTATCTTAAGTAAAATTCACTTTATACTGAAAACAAATATATTTATTAATGAAAAGATTCCAGAAATATTTTCCCATATAAAGTACTTAGCGCAATAATTCAAATGTTGCATCGACTATAAAAGTACACAAAGCCATGGACTAGCGTGGAGTTTGGCAAGGTTTTATTGCGGCCCATCTGGCGCCGGAGTTCTTCAACAAGAGGGATGAGAGGAGACCCTCGCGCTTTCGAACAAAACGCACCGAGCTCAACACCAGACCGCTTTAAAATCGATTTTTATTGTACTTTTCATCGCCACGCCGTTCAGGAACTTACAAAAGTGTAAAGACCAACATTCTCCTCGGTTGAAAGAGAACTATGCGTAATTCTAATCATTAACCTTAGAAGCCATATAAGAAAAACCTGGTTTTAAATTTAATTATAAATAACATAGTCGGAAATTATTTACCACTTATAGCCTCTTTGTTGCATAACTGTTAACGCCTTAGGCCTCTTCTCTGCCTGTAATGTTGGCAGCTTACATTACAGGTGGAGCTGCAGTTTATAGTGAATTTCGAACCACTGGAGATAATACTCCGGACCAGAGAAGGATATGTTTGTTGGGAGTTGAGTAAAGTACAAAATGATTTTATAAAATTTGTTTGTATTTCTTATCGCTTTTTAATAGGATCTTAAATTCAACTGACCCTCTTAAATGATTCAACGAGGTTTGCATAAATTTTGAATGTCGACCTTGAAAGTTCGGAACGGAGCTGCTGCAATTGATGGAACTATCTAAACCTATGAATTTTTCATAGACCACTATACCACAACCTACATACGATGCAGCAGCGCATGAAAACACCTTAAAATAAGTACTAAAAACATAATTTTGTTTTCATAAACACACGTTACTTATAACTTCGTTATATCCGCCATTTTTAAAATAAACCATCAAACGAGCGCCGAACTTTAGAGTTAAAGTTTCTAAACATTAGTTAAAAAAAAATTGTGAAAATCAGGATGTTTTGGTGGCGTGGGTCACGTTTTGTACGCGAATACAAGGTGACTATACAACGAACATAAACGCTCTACATATTTTATTCAAGGGGCAATTTTCTGGAACGCTTTAGTCGCCCTTTGCGAAACTAGAGCCCTTTTTCATTGCAGGACATGGGTAAATTATGCAACCAACCGTTTTCGTCGGAGCAAATTCCAATTTACACCGACAAAGTTGGTCGTTTTTTCCGTCATCTTCGACATTTTCGTCGAAATACAAAATGTTTTAAAAGTGATCTATAAAACGAAAATTTAAATTTAAATTTAAATATACAGGGTGATTCAAAAATCCGCTGACAGTCTTCTAGAGTACATAATACATGAAAAATTAAGATGAATAGTCTTAATATACATATACCTATACATATACATACACATTACATAGTGATATATTTATTCATGTAAATTATTGTAAATTAACACTTTTCATCTTAATTTTTGATGTATTACCTGTCGTAGAAGTCTGTCAGCAGTTTTTTGAATCAGCCTGTATACCTGGAAGTTGATATAACGTGCAATATATGAATGTAGTAACCATAGTTACGAAACATGCATACTATGCACATGCACTGTCCCATAGAAAATACAGCATAGCTTAATTGCACAGGGTGATTCAAATTCTATGTCCGAATAGGCTATCTCGGAAACTATAAAAGTTAGAAAAAAAGTAGCTTACATGTCTCGATCTCTTTTTTTAAATAAATTCCAATGTCGAAAACCTCAAAGCGCTATCGTCTTTTGTTTTTCCTCTAGAGGCCAAACTTGAAAATATCGTAAAAGCAGCAAGTGCCATTATCTTGATTATTATTATAGGTGGAGTATTATAACTAAGACATTATATGGACACTTTTTTACAGAGAGTTTGATGAAGTAGCCAAAAAAATTTTTTCGGTTTTAGATTTTGAGATATTATGACAATATTCGTTTTTTTAAATGGAAATAACCACTGATTATTCGCTTATTAAATTTGTTATTTTTTTCTGATTACAAAAATATAGGGTACGACGGGTCTATTTCTTTTTGTTGTAGAATAAATCTAAAAATAATTTTTTTTTAGTGTCGTCGAAGAAGTTAAATTTACAGTTTCCTGTAAATTACGGTACTATAGCTAAAAGTTAGAAAAACATATTTCTCCAATCCAAAACAATGCAATTCATTAAATATTTTCCTATTAACAGTTGGTGTAATAAACATAATTATTTGTTTTTAAATCCCAGAAAAATAATACCCCGTAATTTACAGAAAACTGTAAATTTCATTTCTTCGATGACACTAAATTTCGGTGGTGTTTAGAACTTTTATAAAAAAAGTTTATTTTTAGATTTATTCTAAAACAATAAGAAATAAAGCTGTCGAACCCTTTGATTATATGTAATATGGATTGAGCTAACTGAATATATCTACTAACAAAAATGTGGCTCAAGGTGAATAGACGCAGATGGAAAGCGATAATGTGAAAGTGTAACAAAGATAGACATAAAACGGTACTAAACAGACGGGCGCATGCGCACAAAAGTGTCAAACCTCTTCCATTTGACGTTTATCGTTTTGTTGCGTCACAGCCAGTCACACCGTTATGTTTAAAAATGTATTGTTAATGTTTATAAATTATGGTACTTATATTTTTCTTCATTTATTTCCTAATTTAAAGCAAATCAACAATTTACCGCCTATATGGGAACTGCGTAGCCTTTGTGCGTAGCAAAGTCTAACGGACTATAGTCATTAATTTTGTTTTAAATTTACCGCCAAAATTAACGCACGCCCTTTATATGTCAGTACGCTTCTATGTCTATCTCGGTTCGATCACCTTGCGCAAGCTATCTCTCTCGTTGGCTCAATCCATATTATATATAATCAAAGGTCGAACCCTATATTTTTGTAATCAGAAAGAAATAACAAATTTAATAAGCGAATAGCTCTTATAGTTTCCGAGATAACCTATTTGGACATCGAATTTGAACCACCCTGTACAGGCATTGGGTAGTTTTGCAAAGGAAAAGTTTTGCTTGGAAAAAGGTGATAACCCTGAGTTTTCAGCCGTCTTAAGAGACGCACTGCTAAACCTGAATGTTTCTGGTTTTAGATCTAGTGTTAGTTCTACTTTTCGTTCAATAAAAATATACTGCAATCTGACGGTAAATAATAATTAAAACTAGAACTAACACTAGACCTAAAATCAAAAACATTCTAATCGGGCTAAACCCGATACTTTCTAGTTCTAGGTCTAGTGTTAGTTCTAGTTTTGCACTATCATTAGAACTAATCAAGACCTAGAACTACAATCATTCGGGTTTAGCCGTTTTGAAAGACGTGCTGCTAAATCCGAATGTTTCTAGTGATAGTGCTAGTGTAAAACTAGAACTAACACTAAACCTAGAACTAGAATCATTCGGGTTTAGCCGTCTTGAGAGACGTGCGGCTAAACACGAATGTTTCTAGTTCTAGGTCTAGTGTTAGTTCTAGTTTGAATTGTTATTTAGCGTTAGATTGTGGAACATTTTTATTGACCGAAAAGTAGAACTAACACTAGACCTAGAAGCAGAAACATTCGGGTTTAGCCGTGCGTCTCTCAAGACTGCTAAACCCGAATGATTCTAGTTCTTGGTCTTGTGTTAGTTCTAGTGATAGTAATTGTTTTTGGGTTTTCTTAACATTGTGTTGATTTAGATGAAAATACTTTTTTCTATACTTTTTCAATGTTATATTTATTTAAGTTCTCTATTCGACATGTTTCGAGGATTCAGTCCTCATCTTCAGGAAAATTCGTCAATTTTTGAATAAAAGATAACCATATCCCACGGATTACAATTCAAAATTTTTAGGACTAAACAATTAAAAAACAGAAATAAACTATTAAAATTGAATCGGAAGATTCTGCAATTCATCGGCGTGTATTATGGAACCAGTTTTGGATGACGTATTGCTGTATAGTGCTAGTTTAAAATTAGAACTAACACTAGACCTAGAAGCAAAAACATTCGGGTTTAGCCGTGCGTCTCTCAAGACTGCTAAACCCGAATGATTCTAGTTCTTGGTCTTGTGTTAGTTCTAGTGATAGTGCTAGTGTAAAATTAGAACTAACACTAGACCTAAAACTAGAAACATTCGGGTAAACTCGATACTTTCTAGTTCTAGGTCTAGTGTTAGTTTTAGTTTTAGTGCAATAAAAATATGCAACATAGTGATATCTTATGCTAACTACCGCTAACTACCACTGTCGGTAGAACTAACATTACACCTAGAAGTGTAGTGATAGTTCTAGTGCTAGTGTTAGTCTAATTTTACGTTAATATAACATTGTACGCCCTGGTTTCTATGGAAATATACATATTTTTGTATATTACATCTTAAGTAAAATTCACTGTATACATATGTATTTAGTCAGGCTATTAATAAACAAACTTAATTTATTAATCGGTGTTGATGTATTAAACGTCGCATATCAAGGTGTGATCTCAATGTAGGAACAAAATTTCATTCACTGAAATACAGGTTACCAAAATAGACCTTTCCCGAACAAAATACATACAGCACGTCATAGGAAATATCAATTCACACTTATGCAGTTGTGTAAGCTTGAAAAGTTATGCAGATATAGATACAATAATATGTAAGAAATAATAAATTTAAGTTTTTGTTACCTTCACTCACTGCAAAATACCTTGACTATTTGTTTATTTTTAGCTGTACTATATATCCAGGCTCAAGCTTTAATAATTTCGAAAGATTTTTGTAGATATGCTTTTTGAATAAATAATTTTTAGTAGCCACCAAGCATGTTTAAAAAAGATTTGTATGATTTTTTAAGAAGTATAATGATTTTTTTATAATAGTGGTGCTTGGTTATACATCCTGTGTTAGATGGTATTAGGTTTAAATATTTTTGCCTTCAATGTTCTGGGATTTTTAAGTTTTTTAATGAAAAATTTGCTGAATTTCACGTTCTTAGAAATTAAGTGTTCCAATTAATTTTTAGTTTTCTATGTAAATTTAATTTTGAATGGTTAACTAAAACGAAATTTTACCACATCTGCAAAAAAATTTGTTATCAATTTAAAACGATCTTTGAATTTATCCGGGGCACATTAATCATGTAAAGTTCACGTTGTGAATAACGGCTGATGGTTTGGCTATGTTATATCGCTCTTTCCGCTACGTTTACGATAGATGGAGAGCGCACCCCTTCAGGGTTCGCCAAAATGTGTAGGATTAAAACTTCTGGTAGCCGGCTGTAAACGAACTTAATTACGAACCCAGGTTATACGGGGCGCTATTAAAATACCCATCAACTTTTAGGACGTATAAAACGATTGGAAATGAAGCGAAACGGATTACCATTGAAATAACAATCAATTCAACTGTTAAATATTCAGGGTGTCCCGTTAAGCGTACGGAGCGGCTGTATCTCTAGAACGGTAAGGCCTAGAGGTTTGGGAAAAAAATCCTTATAAGCAAAGTGGGCAAGAGAAATAGCTGGAAATTATTTTGAAGGTCGTAATTCGACCGCTAGGGGGCGTAACTGCCATAGAGAAACATAAAATTCCCTCTATCTCAGAAAGTTAGACGATGAGCTATAACTTTGACAACATCATTTAGTAGCTTGGATAATACCGCATCGCTTTTGTTTTGCGATATTTCTCATATCTGTCATAATAAGGGAGGGGGAGGCCAATGCGTTTTCAAATGTTTACATTTTAATATCTCCTGGACCATTCAACCGATTTGAATATTTTTGGTCTTGTTTGAAAGAGCATTTCATGCTCTTTTAAAAGATATTTTCANTCTCGATGAGGTAACTGGATCCGATTGATGGCACTCGAGTTTTTAACATTTTCTTCTATAACTCGAGAACGGGTGGCGATATCGAGATGCGGTTTTCACTAAAATTTAGCAAATTTGAAGGTGACTAAGGGTCTGTGAAGTAAATAGTATCGTTCCATTTAACTTTTCTTCAAAAATCACAAAGATATGTAATCGCTGCAGATAACGTCCTCTAGCTCATTTGTTTTAAAACAAACGGTCTTACTGAAAATATCTTTAAAAAGAGCATAAAATGCTCTTTCAAACAATACCGAAAATATTCAAATCGGTTGAATGGTCTGGGAGATATTAAAATGTAAACATATGAAAACGCATTGGCCTCCCCTTCCCTTATTATGACAGATATGAGAAATATCGCAAAACAAAAGCGATGCGGTATTATCCATATACTATATAAGGTCTTACCGTTCTAGAGATACAGCCGCTCCGTACGCTTAACGGGACACCTGTATATTTTTAACAGGTTGAGTGCCACCATGTATTGAAAAATTTTGGTCCTATGGGCCGGCACTTTTTTTTGTCTGAAAAGTTAGATATAAAAGTTTTATTGATGAAAACATGTATTTTGATACGCCAAATGTTTTTGGAATATCGAAAACGGCATTTCATTTTTGGAGACCACATTGGTCTCACGCGGCCGCATATTTGACCATTTTGTTGAAACGGCCGAGAGAGACCAATGTGTCACTACGCTACGCATATCCCTGCATGTTGAAACTTGTCGCGGCACGCCCGACAAAATGTCTTGACGAACGGTCCGGTAAGAGAGTGGGAGTGTAGTAAGCTTGCGATCGTCTCAGTTCTTCTCGTAGTGCAGCAAGAATTACACCATGTACTCGTACGAGGAAGAACAAAAGAGATTGACGAAGTTATGGCAGGAGGTGCTGTCTGATGAAGATGAACACTACAGCAGTCAAGATGAAGAATCACTGTTTGGAGACGTCTATCTTTCTGATGAATATCAATGTGAGTCGTCAGTAGATTCTGAATCATCATCGAAGAGGACATCTTCCAAATTACGTAAGAAAAGGCACAAGAAACATCCCCCGAAGAATGGAGAAAAACATCAAAAACACCCAATTACAGGTAACGAACCGTCGACAAGTGCAACGGGTGCGAAAACTTCAAGTAATGTTTCAACTGAGGCGCAACATGTTGCTGACGTTATTGAAACTGTAATTGCAAATATGACTCAAGACTCTGACTCGGATTCCGATGAAACTCTTTTACCGTCAACCACTGATGCCGCTACGCAAAACGCAAACATCACTTGGGGTCCTGTAACCGGCAACAACTTGCGTCAAATTATGTTCTCTGAAGCAAATACCGTGGGATTTGATCCACAAATTCATGAAAATTTCCATGACAAGACTCCTTGTGAATTTTATAGCCTATTTGTGAATGATGACATCTTAGAGTTGATGGTAACTAATTGTATGCTGCAGTTTTTTCTTGTTACTTTATTGTTATTTTTCGAAAAGGTCGTGGAAACGAATAGGTATGCAGCACAATGTCTTGCAAAGAATCAACTTCGACGGGCTCGGATAACCTCTTGGCATGATACAACTGTACCTGAAATGAAAAAATTCCTGGGTATTGTTTTATGGATGGGGCTCTGTCAGTTCCCAACGCTTCAAGCTTATTGGTCCAAGAGCCCTATATATAAGAACTTCATCACAGGCGTAATGTCCCGAAACCGTTTTCAGTTGCTATCTAAGATGCTACACTTCAGCGATAATTCTGAAGTAACCGAAGATAGGCTTCAGAAACTTACACCACTTGTTCTGAAACTCAAAGAAGTCTTCCAACGAATATACGTTCCAGGAGAATATGTGTGCATCGACGAAACATTGGTGCCATTCCAGGGACGGCTCAAGTTCAAACAATACATTGCCAATAAAAGACACAAATTTGGCATAAAGGTATTCAAGTTGTGCTTAGAGAGCGGTTACACCTACGACTTCAAAATATACTGCGGTAAGGAGCAGACAGAGGGAGGTGGCGTTCCAACTAACGTTGTTTTGAACTTGATGAAAGATTTACTTCATAAAGGGAGAACTCTTTGCACTGATAACTACTACACCTCAGTAACTCTTGCTCACGAACTACTACGCCGTGAAACTCATTTGATTGGAACGTTACGAACAAACAGAAAATTCAATCCCAAGAATGTTATAACGAAAAAACTCAAACTTGGGGAAACCATCGCTGAAGAAAGCAATTCAGGAATAGTAGTTCAAAAATGGAAGGATAAGAGAGACGTGCTGACATTGAGCACGAAATATACCGATGAAATGGTGACCGTGCAGAGAAGACGAGGTGAAGTCTGCAAACCAAAAAATGTTATCGAATACAACAAGTTCAAAGCCTTCATTGATATCGCCGATCAAAAAAAAAGTTACAATTCCTCACTACGTAAAACATTGAAGTGGTATAAAAAACTTGCCATTGAACTTTTGACTGGCACTGCTTTCATCAATGCTTACATCGCTTATAGAGACATCGCCAATGAGCCCATGTCTATAACAAAATTCAGAGAATCAGTAATATTTGGTCTTCTGCAACTTGAAGAACATGAACAGACGGTTACGACAAACGACCACAAGCTAGTCAACCTCGGTAGAAAACTAAGAAGGCGCTGTGTGGTCTGTTACTCACAACATAGTCAAGAAATGGGCAGAAAAGAAGCACTCAAAAAAACTCCGCAAAGTATGTTGAAATGCGAGGCTTGTGACAAACATTATTGCCTTGAATGTTTTTTTGAAAGCCACGAGGTGAAGAAATAATTTGCCTAGTTGTGAATTGACTATTTTTTTTTTTGTAATTAGTTCAATAATTTCCATTTATTTCATTTATAAAATGTTCTTTGTTTTTCTTGTATGTTTATTATGTGTCAATAAATAAAATTCCTAATGAAATGTATGTCTAAGTAAAAAACAAAAAATAATACAAATGTGGGTTACTTTATCTTTCCTGGCCACGTAGCACCGCTTTGGTTTCTCATCTCCACAGGCCAAAACTTGTCTCTGGACCGCCAGGCCACGCAGTTTCGAACTCCATTGATTTCATATTGCAGTGAGAGACCGTTGCGGAACTACACAGCCAAATCAAGTATGGGTACATGCGAGGCCACATTGGTCTCACCTGGCTAGAAAGTCAAAAGTATATGCGAGACCACGTTGGACTCTTGTGGCACTCAACCTGTTAAATGAAAATAAAACATGTTCCTGTCGTTTTTTTAATTTTTACTAAATTTACTAAATTAAAATAGAGTTAAAATTGAAGGTAGCGCCTTTAAAGTACTAATAAAGCAGATTAGCTCAAAAAGTTTTGAAAAGTTGTTAATGCCAACTCTTGAAAGTTTAGTCATTTAACTTTTCGCAAAATTGTGCAACGTGTTTTAAATTAAATTAACCTCATTATTAATTTGATCTCTCTGTGCTTTATAATATAGTTAAATGAAGCAATAGTAAAAAATCGTTAAATTATAGGAAATGATTTTCGTGTACCATTCTAAATTACGGAATTTATCGCTTTGATTCCCATTTTGCGTGACCATTGGCGTACGTGACCGATGATGGGAAAGCTTTTTGTTCGTTAGGTCGAGCTTTCAAGCGTACATAATTAACATTGATCAGTTTGATTACGTTTTGGTGTCTGCTCTGTGATTAAAACAATAAGTTATTTGGAATAAAAAAAAAAGAAAATAGTAGATTTAAATAAACAAATATATTATAATTAATCGTTAATTACAAAATCTGATTAACATACCTAAAAGAAATTGAAAAAAAATATTATTTACAATGTGTTCTTAATAATATTTGTTTTTTTACTTACTTATTCGTAATTAATTGTTTAAAACACTTCTCGGCACAGTTTTTTAATCCTTCTTTGTCCTTTAGGGCAACGAGGGTACAAAGGAAATATTCCTTCCACCTCATCCATTAAAAACACGACGTAAAATAACACCAGCATCACCAAAAAGATTCTTACTCCAAACATTATTTCTTATGATACTTCTCAAAGACAAGGTTCGTTCAATACTAATGAGGAAACAGATTTTCACGTCCTTTTAAATCATAAATCACCAAATGCGGTTTCCGCTTGTTTTTCTTTATCCTTATCTCATGATTTCTTAAACAACTTGAACAGGGAATTTCTATATGAAGAGTGTGAATTCGATTTAAAAACCACAAAACAATCATACTACTGTACACAAAGCCATTTACATCATAGCATGACCTCCTTTCTACGTGAGTTTTGATGAGTAATTACTCGTTTATGAGCGGATTTTGATGACGCAGATGAGTTTTAAAATAGTTTTAAGTAAAGGAAGATATAATGTTACAAAATACGTTTTGATTTATAAGTACGGTGTATTTTTATCGTTCGTTAACACTTTATTGTGGAACTGTTGAATTTTCTTGGAATTTTATAGCCGAAACCAATTCCTTTCTGTGGCTATTCTCTTGATTTACACTGATTGCGGGGATAAAATGTTTGCGGTTACTTTAGGCAGTGTTAAATTAACGAGTTGTTGGGTAAAAGGTTCTTGGGATGTGGATGCGAGAGTTTCGAACAACACTTTATGTTCGGATACTTTTTGTTTAAAGGGATATCCATCATAATTATAATTTTAAAAAATAATGTTTGTACCTATTAATCATTGTCAAAACGGAAACTTTAACCCCTAGAGTAACGTGTTGTACTATAATTTCAAACTAAATCGTCTTGCACATGTTGCTAGCGATCAATCATTTCGCTAAAGCCCGTGTTTGTAAAAACACGATTTGTAAACAAATTTTGAAGTAGTAAATAACAAGAACAAAAAGTTATATCGCCACATTTTTTTTTTGTATGGGATAAGTAAGACATAAAAAACGTTAATTTATCGCAAAAAAAATTGCGACTATTGAACTTTCGACAACTCATATTCTTGGAGTTTAACAAAATTGGGCTTCATTACATTCCGAGCTTATTTCATAGCTTCACTCTAAACAATATGTTGTCATCAATATTTCATAGAGATCATTTTTCAGCATCAGAGTCGTCATATTTGAACATATTTGAAAGTGAGGAATTAACTAGCAAAGTTTTGGCACCTTTTTTTACATATTCAAGCGTTTCTGCTTTATTTTCATTCCTTCCTCCAATTTCTATGTTGTCAGGCCAAAGCTTGTTCCATCAGGGAAGCTTAACATAATAAAAGGAGATACAACCTGAAAGTAAGACTATAAATTTCCAGGGAGAAAACCATGGAAAAACTAAGAAAGAGAATCTTTAGTTTGTTTGGAAGAATGCAAAAGAAGTTTAGGGAGGGCCAAACTGGATTCATCCTGGGCAAATCTTGTTTATAATGCAACAATTATTGGAGAAACTAATCATCACATCTAGATTGTAGAAGTGTTAACAACTATTTGAACTAAAACTAGAATTATCACTAGAACTAACAGTAAACTAGAATTATTTTTTGACAAATTTTACTTGTTATTTTAGTAAGAATTTTCTAATTAATAATCATATTAATTTAATTAATAAAATAAAATATACAAAGTAGCAGTTAAGAATGAAATAAAGAAGTATAAAAAGGTCTTATTTCAACTCCAAACAATTCTTAGATATTTAAACTACTTGAAAGCTTATTAGTACCTACATACATTTGGAACTTTGTAGTTTTAGGTCTACAGTTAGTTCTAGTTTTAGTTCAATAAAAATATACAACAATTTAGCTCTCTCAAGACGGCTAAACCCGAATGATTCTAGTACTAGGTCTTCTGTTAGTTCTAGTGATAGTGCTAGTGTAAAACTAGAACTAACACTAGACCTAGAACTAGAAACATTCGGATTTAGCCGCACATCTCTCAAGATGGCTAAACCCGAATGATTCTAATTCTAGGTCTTGTGTTAGTTCTAGTGATAGTGCTAGTGTAAAACTAGAACTAACACTAGACCTAGAACTAGAAACATTCGGGTTTAGCCGCACGTCTCTCAAGACGGCTAAACCCGAATGATTCTAGTTCTAGGTCTTGTGTTAGTTCTAGTGATAGTGCTAGTGTAAAACTAGAACTAACACTAGACCTAGAACTAGAAACATTCGGATTTAGCCGCACGTCTCTCAAGACGGCTAAACCCGAATGATTCTAGTTCTAGGTCTTGTGTTAGTTCTAGTGATAGTGCTAGTGTAAAACTAGAACTAACACTAGACCTAGAACTAGAAACATTCGGATTTAGCCGCACGTCTCTCAAGACGGCTAAACCCGAATGATTCTAGTTCTAGGTCTTGTGTTAGTTCTAGTGATAGTGCTAGTGTAAAACTAGAACTAACACTAGACCTAGAACTAGAAACATTCGGATTTAGCCGCACGTCTCTCAAGACGGCTAAACCCGAATGATTCTAGTTCTAGGTCTTGTGTTAGTTCTAGTGATAGTGCTAGTGTAAAACTAGAACTAACACTAGACCTAGAACTAGAAACATTCGGATTTAGCCGCACGTCTCTCAAGACGGCTAAACCCGAATGATTCTAGTTCTAGGTCTTGTGTTAGTTCTAGTGATAGTGCTAGTGTAAAACTAGAACTAACACTAGACCTAGAACTAGAAACATTCGGATTTAGCCGCACGTCTCTCAAGACGGCTAAACCCGAATGATTCTAATTCTAGGTCTTGTGTTAGTTCTAGTGATAGTGCTAGTGTAAAACTAGAACTAACACTACACCTAGAACTAGGAACATTCGGATTTAGCCGCACATCTCTCAAGATGGCTAAACCCGAATAATTCTAATTCTAGGTCTTGTGTTAGTTCTAGTGATAGTGTAAAACTAGAAGAACTCTGAAGACGCACGGCTAAACCCGATATTTTCTAGTTCTAGGTCTAGTGTTAGTTCAAGATTTACACTAGCGCTATCACTAGAACTAACACAAGACCTAGAACTAAAATCATTCGGGTTTAGCCGTCTTGAGAGACGTGCGGCTAAATCCGAATGTTTCTAGTTCTCGGTCTAATGTTAGTTCCAATTTTCCACTAAAACTGACACAAGACCTAGAACTAGAATCATTCGGATTTAGCCGTCTTGAGAGACGTGCGGCAGATCTAGTGTTGGTTCTAGTTTAACACTAGCACTGTTACTAGAAAAACTAGAACTAGCATTCTAAAATCTAAAATTAGAACTAGAACTAGCATTCGAATTTAGCCGTCTTGAGAGACGTTCGGATAAACCGTAACATTTTTTGTTCTACGTCTAGTGTTAGTTCTAGTTTTAGTCCAATAAAAGTATACAACAAACACCGATATTGACATCATTTTCTGGATAACACAAGAACAAAGGATATAGCTGTCCTTTTAGATTTTAGACTCTACCGTCCTGGGATATAACATCTATAATTGCGTTTCTATGCTTGCCACAAAAACATAAATATACATCTTAGCCTCATTGTTTAAGAAATCGATCTATTCATAAACAGTAAAACCTCGTTAAGACGAAATAGCTTACACGTGTTAAGAGAGTTCATTTTTGTTGTGAATCACAACAAAATTAGGCTTCATTACATTCTGGGCTTATTTCGTGCCAAGACCTCTTTAGTTTCACTATGAACAATATGTTGTCATCAATATTTCATAGAGATAATTTTTCAGCATCAGAGTCGTCACAATTTGAAAGTGAGGAACTAACTAGCAAAGTTTTGGTACCTTTTTTTACATATTCAACCATTTCTGCTTTATTTTCATTCCTTCCTCCAATTTCTATGTTGTCAGGCCAAAGCTTGTTCCATCAGGGAAGCTTAAAATAACAACAGGAGATACACCCAAGAAATAGAATCTTTAGTTTGTTTGGAAGAATGCAAAAGAAGTTGAGGGAGGGCATAAGTGGCAAAATAAGGTAGGCCTAAAATGGATTCATCCTGGGCAAATCTTGTTCGGACAATTTGTTTATAATGCAACAATTATTGGAGCTAAAAGCACATCCAGGATTTAACAGTTTGGAAAAGTATTAAGAACTATTTGAACTAAAAATTGAACAAATTATCACTAGAACTAACAGTGGACTAGAATTAGAAACAGCTCTAGTTTCTTGCTCTAGGTTTTATGTTAGTTTAGTATTATTTAATTGTAGTGTAGTGAGATACTCTAAAGAGTGTCTACATAATCGACTGTAAAATCTTCACCTGGGATCTTATTGACGACATTCGACCTCTTTAACGAAAGTGTAGGAGCATTCAGACTCGAGAAATAACCTTTTAGGGATCAGTAGTTGAACTTGGAACAATCCTCACCTTTTCAGAGTGTAAAACTGTCGTTAACCTCGAAACCAATTGGGCAATAAAGGTCCAAATAAACTCGATATTTGGCGTACCCTTGATTACTTTTAAAGTTTGTGTGAAATCACTAAGTGAGTCGTTGATCCTAGTAGAGATTAGATTCTTGTCTAAAAATTACAATATTATAGGTTAAGAGGAAACTAGCTGGTTGTGAAATGAAAGGGAATGATGTCGACTTGCAATAATGTTGCAGATGGGATGCGCTAGGGTTAAATTTTAGAGCCGTCGCTGTTCGTGATCTATGTAAACAACATGTTAAATTGAACTATGATTGAGAACTAATCGATAATTATTAGAGGCAGTTGAAAAAGCGAACAAATTCAGGATAACCATGAAAAATCGAATATTGAAACAACTTTCAACTCATTATGCTACCAGATGGACAAGAAAAATTAATTGAAGTGATAAATATGTAATTATACATTTATTAATGAGTTTTAACATAAATTATAAAATTAGTTTAACAGTTGGAAAACTTTATCTGTTTTCCAGCTGATGTCAGAATCAGTGATGATAGAGTTTTCAGTGAGTCAGTTGCAGATGGGTACCCAGAACTCGTTGGTGCGTCGCGTTTAAGATAAGATTATTGAAAACGCACACTTATCCAAGTGAGAATAGCTCCGCTCCGAAACGATCCAATGCGGGGTCCAAAAGGGCCACCGTTGACAAACGATGCCGTTAAAACGGTGTCAAAGCGAATTTTTCATGCTGCTCTCCCTATTCAAGTTTATTTTTATGGAGGGGTAGATACAGATTTTACAGGGAATAAATTTCCACGAGTCATGATTCTATTAAATTCTTTTTGTTCAAAATGTAACTGTCTTTTATTTCAAATTGTTGAAAAAAGTTTTGAAAAAATGAATCATGTTTTATTTTTAAAAATCTTTTTTTCAAGCAGAATTTTTTACACATATCCACTTTAAAAAATATGTGTAATATTTTTGAGTGACTCATTCTTTTTAAGATAAACGTATGATATCATTATTGTTTCTTGACTTGGGTATTTTCTCTTTTTTTGATAACCTATCAATACATTGACGTAATAGATTTGACCAATATTAAATTAAACACGTATTTGTGGTTTTATTCAAATTTGCATTGTGACGCACGTTAAATATATGATAGGAATACAAAACAATACAAGTAGAATTACATGCATGTTTGGCATAGAATAGATTTTGGTATTCAATCTATTCAAAGATCAAATTCTTAACTAATGTTAGCCGAAACTTCTCGGCATACCGACCTGTTGATGCATTTCGGCAACATATAGAAGCAGCTCGCCTATTATTAGATTTGAATCTCTGACGATACACGAGTTCCGATCAGAATTACAAATTGAATTGCCAAACTAACAATAGACATTTGAAAATATCGGCTAACAAAAACGGTCTCAATCAGAGAAAATTAGAATCACCGTAGACTTGAAATTAACCGATACACGTGTGTTTCAACACTACCGGTTAATAAAATGCCATAATATCAAAACGGTGCGGCGTGTCCAATCGTTTGGAAAGCAAACATAATAAATCGATAATGGAAACGCGATTTCGGGATAGCGTCGCTTTTGCCGAAACCGTCCAGATTGGGTCCGCGTAATAACTGAATGAGAAAACAAACCGATCGAAAATAATATTCGAAAATGTTGATGAGGTTTTGATCGATATACCTTTTTTTATGGGAATTATTCGCGGTACACTTCTCCTCACGAACCGCGTATAAATTACTAAAAATGGAAGCGGTTGTCACTTGCAGAAGATGAACGAGGTCGCGGCGCAAAGGTTTAACTCAGCTTTTTTCGCCATCCTGCGAACAGTTGATAGGAGAAAATGTTCATTTTATATTCGATGATAAATATTTAAGATACCCATGGGAATAATATCACTCAGTTAATAAATTCACCATAATCGTTTTAATATGAATTTCAACGCTTTGTATTATGAATAGTTTCAAAAAAATTCGTCCTAAACACCCGGTAATTACGGCTGCATCAAACCTGAGGGATTATTTACTAGTCGGGTTATTAGTTCGTGACAACTATGCGAGCGCGTGACAAAATCCAATTTCATCGAGGGGTCAAGTGCTAAATTTTAACCACGAAATTACCCCCTTTTCACTATCTATAATGTTATGTATTTAGCATTTAACGATATCAGGTTTTGTATTTTAAATTACCATTGATTTGCAAATTTTACTTGTTATTTTAGTAAAAATTTTCTAATTAATACTGATATTAATTTAATTAATAAAGTCAAATACCAGTTAAGAATGTAATAAAGAAGTATAAAAAGGTCTTATTGAAAGCTTATTACTACATACATTTGGAAATTTGTAGTTGTAATTCTACTGTTAGTCCTAGTTTTAGTTCAATAAAAATATACAACAATCTAGCGCAGAATAACTAAAACTAGAACTAATACAAGACCTAGAACTAGAATCATTCCGGTTTAGCCGTCTTGAGAGACGCACTGCTAAACCCGAATGTTTCTTGTTCTAAGTCTAGAGTTAGTTCTAGTTTTACACTAGCACTGTTACTAGAACTAGAATCATTCGAATTTAGCCGTCTTGAGATACGTGCTGCTAAATCCGAATGTTTCTAGTTCTAGGTCTAGTATTACTTCTACTTGTAGTTCAATAAAAATATACAAAAATGAAACGCTGAATAACAATTAAAACTAGAACTAACACTAGACCTAGAACTAGAAAGTATCGGGTTTAGCTAGTTTTACACTAGTGCTATCAGTAGAACCAGAACTAACACAAGACCTAGAACTAAAATCATTCGGGTTTAGCCGTCTTGAGAGGCNATATTATTAAGAGTTTATTGTATACAGTAATTGTTTACAATTCTTTACATTATTCAAATATTACTTTCACTCTCTACCCTCTTCCTCCATTTCCACGCCCTCGGCTCCTCGGCCCAATCATCCCCTCACCCATCCCTTTGTCTCCTCACCCCCATCACCATTCTCATCCATCGTTTCCCCTCTCCCCCCTCTCCTAAGATCTGCCTTCGGTCCATCTCCTCCTCCCTCAACTCACTGCACCCATTCAGCATGTGTTCTAACGTTTCCCATTCCTCCCTGCACAGCCTACACCACCTCTCCTCATCGGCCATCCAGTATTTGTTGGCTCTCTCCTCGTGTCTACAACGGAACCTAGCCACCAACTTTTTCCCTTCCTCATCTCTTTCCAATAACAAGTATCTAGGCAGCCCCTCCGTAATTATGTCCCTGTATCTTTCGTTATACCTTCCCTCTTTTATTTGTGTCCTTCTTTCCTGTCTCTGCACATCTCGGTCCCTATCTATCAACTCCCTCCACATCTCCATACCCACCCTTCGTCTACTATTTATCTCAGTTACCGAATAGTTCGCTCTTCTATAATAGTCGTCTCTGTCTTCTTTCTCATATCTGATCCCGCAGTTTGGCCTCCCTTCTGTTCTTTCTTCATATTTCACTGCCCTCCTGACCGCCTCCATTCTGACCTTATCCACCTTTACCTCTTCCCTGACTATATACCCCGGTGTTTCTCTCGCCACCCCAAGCACACATCTCCAATATCTAGCTTGCACGTCCTCCAGCATTCCCTGCTCCCTCCATCCTCATACTTCTGCCCCATACATCATCACACTGCTAACCAGACCTTCAAACATAATCTTCCTCGTTGCCACATTCCTTCCAAAGAGTCTCTCCCCCCAATCCCATACTTGTCCCATCACCTTATTCGCCTTTTTTGCCATAGCTTTCACATGCGACCCCTCCCTGTTATCCTCCCTAAACACATACCCATCTCCAGTGTTCTGTTCTTTTTCTCCCACCCTTACAGAACTTCATCACCTTTATCTTCCCCCACATTCACTTCCAACCTCTTCCTCCTAAAATATCTTTCTAATGTCATTATCATATCTTTCATCTCCACCGCCTCTCTCGCCATGACCACGATGTCATTCGCGTATACTAACATATGCACCTTTCTACCTCCCACCACCAACCCTCCCATCTGTCCCTTCCCCAATCTATCTTCCAAGTCCGCCGTATACAGTGCAAACAGACTTAGGTTCAGCGGACATCCCTGCCTCAATCCCTTCGTCGTCCAGAACACGTCGCTCAGCTTATCCCCCACTTTTATCCTAGCCCTAGTCTCCATGTATATTTTCTTCACTTTCGCTATTAGGTGTTCCGTGATCCCCCTCCTCCCACAACTTCCCCCTGCCCACCTTATCAAAAGCCGTCTTCAGATCTATAAACAGGGCGTACAATTTCCCTCCCTTTTTATCCAGCTCTCTATCTGCCAGATGCTCAGCACATACACGTTGTCGATTGGTCCCCTTCCCTTCCGAAAGCGTGAATACCCATCCTGCAAAATTCGCTCCAACTCCATCTCCTCCTCCAGTCTTCCCAACAGTATCTTCGTGTATACCTTGAATGCCGAATTTAGTAGGTTAATTCCCCTATAGCTATCTACAATTCCCTTATTACCTTTTTTATATACTGGGAAAATTACCCCCACCTTCCATCCCTCCGGAATTCCACCACCTCTCCATACGCAATTCATCCCCTCCAACAACTTCACTCTCACCACCCTTGATACTTCCAAGCATGCCTCTTTATGGATCCCATCTTTACCTGGCGCCTTTCCCTTCTTCAAGCACTGCTTCCATCTCCTCTTCTGCTATGTCCTCTCCCCCATCTCCTCCTTCGCCACCCAACCCCGTTAGTCTCGTTTCAACCCCTCCCAATAATCCCATAAAGTAACTCTTCCATTCTGTCATGTGTATCTCTCTGGTGATCCTCTCCCTACCCTTCTTTATCTTTTTCAGATACCTCCAGATCTCTCCTTCCCTTGTTATCCTTCTAATCTCTGCCGCCTCATTCTCCCTAAGTTCTGTTTTCTTTCCACTGCATAACTCTCTGTATCTTCTCTATATCTATCCACCCCTATCTCCCCTCGTCTCTACTGTCTCAACCTCCTTCTCGCCTCCCTCTTCGTCCTCTTGCCATCATACCAGTCGTTCCTATCCCCTCTGCCTCCCCTACGTACACACTCCCTTTTCAGTGTTGTCTCCCGGACTACCTGGATAAGCTCTTCCAACCCCTTGCTCTCTTGTACCCTCTGTTGCCAAATGTCGAGGTTTCCTCTGCAGGATGCTACCTACCCCTTCTTCCGACCAGTCTGTCCTGATGAACTTGCTCCCCAGTTCCGATCGCCTTCTGCCGCCCCCGAATGTTTCTAGTTCTCGGTCTAATGTTAGTTTTGTACTAAAACTGACACAAGACTTAGAACTAGAATCATTCGGGTTTAGCCGTCTTGAGAGACGTGCGGCAGGTCTAGTGTTGGTTCTAGTTTAACACTAACACTGTTACTAGAACTAATACTATACCTAGAACTAGAATCATTCGGGTTTAGCCGAACGTTTCTCCAGACGGCTAAACCTGAATGTTTCTAGTTCTAGGTCTAGTGTTAATTCTAGTTTTACACTAACACTGTCACTAGAACTAACACAAGACTTAAAGAACTAAAATCATTCGGGTTTAACCGTCTTGAGAGACGTGCGGCAAAATCCGAATATTTCTAGTTCTCGGTATAATGTTAGTTCTAGTTTTGCACTAAAACTGACACAAGACCTAGAACTAGAATCATTCGGGTTTACCCGCCTTGAGAGACTTGCGGCAGGTCTAGTGTTGGTTCTAGTTTAACACTAACACTGTTACTAGAACTAACACTATACCTTGAACTGGAATCATTCGGGTTTAGCCGAACGTTTTTCCAGACGGCTAAACCTGAATGTTTCTAGTTCTAGGTCTAGTGTTAGCTCTAGTTTTACACTAACACTGTTACTAGAACTAGAACTTGCATTCTGATTTAGCCGTCTTGAGAGACGTTCGGATAAACCGTAACATTTCTTGTTCTAGGTCTACTGTTAGTTCTAGTTTTACTCCAATAAAAGTATACAACAATCTAACGCTAAATAACAATTAAAACTAGAGCCACTATTAATACTAGAATTAACTTTAGACGTAGAACTAGATACTGACATCACTTTCTGGATAACACAAGAACAAAGGATATTGCGTTCCCTTTAGATTTTAGATTCTACCGTCCTTGGATATAAAATCTATAATTGCGTTTCTACGATTGCCACAAAAACATAAATATACATCTTAGCCTCATTGTTTAAGAAATCGATCTATTCATAAACAGTAAAACCTCGTTAAGATGAAATAGCTTACACGTGTTAAGAGAATTCGTTTAAACTGTGTGAATCACAACAATAAAAAGCTTGCAACTTATTATAATACAAAAGTGTTTTACGATGTTGAGAATCAACCTAGGTGTAAGTTTAGTATTAAAAAATTTTTGATCCAATAAATCCATTACCTCGCGATGGATTATGATGCATAAATATTTATCATCATCCCCATAGGGAATATTTCGTCAAGCCTCCCCATCGGCATACATTATCCTAACCCCAATTTCAACCCTAACCCCTTCCATTCACTTTACGATTCAATCTCCAAGCCCTCGTATGGTAATATAAAAAAAATCAACCTGAAATAAAAATTTTTAAAACCGCTCAGTTGAAGGATAACATTTTTATTTTTTCCAATATCCTTTTTCAACCATTACAAAATCATGACAAATCGTTCCCTATATTAGAAAAAAAAAAGAATTATAATGGGATGTGTGACGACTTACGTTAGACCAATATAGAAAACGCACCCCTTTCTTCGTCTCCTCCACCGTTACGTTCGTCGTACGGCTTCGGAAACCCAATTAAATCGGTACGTTTTCTATTAGCCCAGTTTTCCACCGTCTTTTCTGGGGTACTGAATTACAGAATTGGGAATACGTTAATCCTTCCCCTATCTCTTTTCTTTTGTTCCTCTTTTTCGTGTTCCATCTTCCTTTTTGGGGAGGTTTTGGTAACCCGGAGAATAATTCAGTGGGGTGGAGGTCTTTTCTCTCGCGACACGTTAGCATTTCCATTTCAGCCCCCGGGGTCATTCCGGGGTAGGTCGTGTTATAAGCCTTAGGAAATATCGATTTGTGTTTTAGTCAGATAATACGAACATATAACAACCAATTTCAATGTTAAACTTGAAATAAATAAATTTTCTTTTAATAATAAAATGTTTGTATTAAAAGGTGGTAAATGAAAAAAATTTAATTTAGCAAATTATTTCTCCGGATTAAACACTTAATCGATTTGTAAGGGATTTAATTTCCATTGAATACGAATTACGTGCTTTGAAGGTTCTCGGAAACCGTAAGTTTTTAATTAAACCAAATCCGATTTAAATTCTACCCCAAAATGCTTATGAAAGAAACGTTACGACACAAGCTTCGAAAAGCAGTTGGATTTGAAAAAGAAGATATGAATACTCATTTAATTAGGCGCTTCATTTTTTTTTTTTTCGAATCTGGTGTTGTATAAACACGTGTTGACGGTTAATTAAGCTCGGTATTCATACGTGTGTTAAGGGTCGTTATAAATTACGGTGTAATGGAACCGTTGAAGCCTAAGGCTCAGGTTAATTATATTCTGCGGTTACTAAATATCTTCATTAATTAATGAGCAACACCGAAATTTAATAATAAATGCGTTTTAAACTGCCGAGTTCCCATAATTGTAACTTTGTCGCCATATAATTGTAACAAAATTTATTGGCGTTTTATAAACGACAAAAGAGCTGTTTTCGACACCCGTGCGACGATAGCAACAAACTTTTACCCGTAATTTCCTATCTACTTTCTTAGCTGATATCTACCTTATAATTAGGGATAGCGAAAAACTAAATGCACCCCTTGAAAGCTTGAATCTTTCTCTATCTAAAACCGGTAAACCTGCCGATAAGTTGATATTAAGATCAATAAAAAATGGAGAACACCGCGCTGTACTTAAAATAGCTCAAAATTACCAAACTTCAAGACCTTGTGCAATTGTTACAAAACCGAATTTTAAAAAACTGTTATCACAGTCAGAAAGGGCGCTCCTTCAGCTATCTTAATCCGGGTTTTCGTCGGTCAATATCTATCGGCGTCATGCTTAAATCACCCTTAATGTCCATCCCTACACGCAGAAACGCTTAAATACTCTTCCTCTAAACAACTTTCTTATTTGATAGCGAGAAAACTCTAGAACCATATCTATCTTATCGGAAATTTTCTGCTCTTTCTAGCGATGTACAACACGCGGCGATCACACGTTTGCACACGTACATTTTTGGCCAAAAACTGCTAAATTCACACTTTTAGCCATTCTTAAACCCTGTTCGGGCCGATAACTTTCTTATATGAGCAGGAGAAAACTCTAGAACCATATCTATCTTATCGGAAATTTCCTGCTCTTTCTAGTGGTGTATAACACGCGAAGATCGCGCGCTTGCACAAACACGTTTTGTGCCAAAAACTACTAACGTTGTGGATTTTTCTGTGACAGATTCTGTCACAAATGGGAGAAATGGGAGAAATGGGAAATGTCTGACGACCTGAGTGAAAATCATTATAAACGATTTATGGAAAAATCCCTGAAATCGGTCTAAAGATTTAACTTTTGTGCAATTTTTTGGTATAGATTTCAAAATTGTACCCTCATTTTTAACCCTTTAACGGTTAGCGGCTTTTATAGAGACCACTTGTCAATTATTATTATTACGGAATACAAAAGAAGATTTTTTTCTGAATCTAGTAGATTCAATATTAATATTGGTTACATAAGAAAATTTTCGAGAAAAATTAGTTTAAACTTTAATTACTTCAAATTTATATAAATGATAAAAATAGCAGTAGCCATGAGTAACTATGGTAACCAATTATTTTAAACAATTCCCTGAGTGTCAAAAACTGATTTAGTAGCTTCTTGAGGTGTGGTGGCGCGCCGTCTTGTTGGAATAACTGCCGTTGGAATTGAGTTGGGTCAAAATTAGCGGGATGGAAGGAATAGCACAGTTTTTAAAAATTTAAACATGTCTTTCCAGTTAAGGTTTCCTCAAACCTTTTGCGGATATTGGGTGTGCGCATTTTAAAGTCTACAGTAAAGTAACTAAATTTAAAGTCTACTAGTATGTTTACTAGTATGGGATGTAATCACAAAGTTTCCTGATTTTTCAGCATATTATACGGTGGTGAGGGAAAAAAGTAGAGTTGCCATTTAAAAAAATTAACTTTTTGAGATACGGAAATTTGACGCACATTTCTGACCATCCTGTATAACTTGACACGAACAAGGTTTAACAATGGCTAAAATGTGTGAATTTTGCAGTTTTTGGCCAAAAATGTACGTGTGCAAGCGCGTGATCGCCGCGTGTTATACACCACTAGAAAGAGCAGAAAATTTTCTATAAGATTGATATGTTTCTATAGTTTTCTCCCTATCAAATAAGAAAGTTGTTTAGAGGAAGAGTATTTAAGCGTTTCTGCGTGTAGGGATGGACATTAAGGGTGATTTAAGCATGACGCCGATAGATGTTGACCGACGAAAACCCGGATTAAGATAGCTGAAGGAGCGCCCTTTCTGACTGTGATAACAGTTTTTTAAAATTCGGTTTCGTAACAATTGTACAAGGCCTTGAAGTTTGGTAATTTTGAGCTATTTTAAGTACAGCGCGGTGTTCTTCATTTTTTATTGTTCTTAATATCAACTTATCGGCAGGTTTACCGGTTTTAGATAGAGAAAGATTCAAGCTTTCAAGTGGTGCATTTAGTTTTTCGCTATCCCTAATTATAAGGTAGATATCAGCTAAGAAAGTAGATAGGAAATTACGGGTAAAAGTTTGTTGCTATCGTCGCACGGGTGTTTTCGACGACCTTTCCACGTGAAACTCGGCCGACACGTGCTTAAAGAAAATATAGCCATGCACGCTCGTGCTGCGTTATCTCGAAAGAGAACAACGAATGGTTTTATTACAAAAATATTTCCCCAAGATAGAGAATAAGGAATTTTTCTAATATGACTAGAAACACGGGGATCCTTTTTGCGCTAACATAACTTTATAAATATTTAGTGATATAAGAATGAAAATTAATATTTAATCTTTTGAGATTAAATTTTCCTTGAGTTACAATGATAAGGACTTGTCAACATTCTAAAAATAGTCTTACTCTCGTCATATCTTCTTGAAATATTTACGGATGGGGGCGGGGAATTGATTTTCTGACGTTGCCTCCTTTCAACCTTTCCTCTCCTTTTCAAGTCGTCGTCTACGATTTGGAAATCCGAGATGTTCTCAAGAATGATATAAAAAAAAAGATACACAGCATTTGGTTACGAAATCCTTGATTTCTCTTTCGAAGCCATACCTAAACCAACCAGAGATGATCTTATTAGTAATCCTAAGATTTAGATTTATTTTCCACAGGAGATACGAGGTATCCCTAAGAAATCTTCAAAGTCATTTTTTTACATAATACATAATCTAAATGTTTATAAAATATGTATGCGAATAATTCGTGTGTCGCTGAATTATCGACTACAGCGCGAATATTGATCGTTGAGAGGAAGGGCGAGGTCGAAAAGTGGAAGTTCGTGACTTGGTTCTTTGGTGGACGCGAACTTCTCGATTTCCGATAAAATATAGAAGGTTTCTTGTCGAATTCGTTAGGAAATCTGATGCTACAAATCATTGTTTAATGGCACTTGGTTGCACTTTCAAATCGGCATTTGAGATTCGAACTCGATTCGTGAACTTAATCTTCGCGGCTTGCGAGGAATTCATCGAATAGCTGGCCCCATTCAACCAGGTGTTACGGATCACATTTCTAAGTTCAAATTACATTTTCGTATTACTATTTTATATTAACCCTTTGTGTCCCAAGAAGTTAAAAATTTTGAAACTTTGTGACAGAATCAGACAGAATTAAAAAGCTATCAAAATACACTCAGTAAAGGCCTTTGGAATCAATTTTAGCAAAATATGTAATCCCCCTATTTTCGCATAATGTAAGTGTCAAAAAAGATGCTAATTCAAAAATTCCTGGAAGCCGTGTTTATTGAAATTTAGAAATGAAACTTATTATAAATTGAAGCTTAAAGCTTTCTGTTTAAATCGATGTATGATAATCGTTGGGTTGAATTAAAAAAATATTGAGAAAAAGAGTATTGATTTAAAACTAATATTTTCGTATAACCTGAAAGTGTCAAAAAAGATGCTAATTTAAAAATTCCTGCAAGCCGTATTTATTGAAATTAAGGAATGAGACTTATTCTAAATTAAAGCTTAAAGCTTTCTCTTTAAAATGATGTATAATAATTGTTGGGTTGGATTGGAAAAATATTGAGAAAAAAAATGTTGAAATAAAACTTACATTTTCGTATAACCTAAAAGTGTCAAAAAAGATGCTAATTTAAAAATTCCTGGAAGCCGTATTTATTGAAATTAAGGAATGAGACTTATTCTAAATTAAAGCTCAAAGCTTTCTCTTTAAAATGATGTATAATAATTGTTGGGTTGGATTGGAAAAATATTGAGAAAAAAAATGTTGAAACAAAACTTACATTTTCGTATAACCTAAAAGTGTCAAAAAAGATGCTAATTTAAAAATTCCTGGAAGCCGTATTTATTGAAATTAAGGAATGAAACTTATTTTAAATTAAAGCTCAAAGCTTTCTCTTTAAAATGATGTATAATAATTGTTGGGTTGGATTGGAAAAATATTGAGAAAAAAAATGTTGAAACAAAACTTACATTTTCGTATAACCTAAAAGTGTCAAAAAAGATGCTAATTTAAAAATTCCTGGAAGCCGTATTTATTGAAATTAAGGAATGAAACTTATTTTAAATTAAAGCTCAAAGCTTTCTCTTTAAAATGATGTATAATAATTGTTGGGTTGGATTGGAAAAATATTGAGAAAAAAAATGTTGAAACAAAACTTACATTTTCGTATAACCTAAAAGTGTCAAAAAAGATGCTAATTTAAAAATTCCTGGAAGCCGTATTTATTGAAATTAAGGAATGAAACTTATTTTAAATTAAAGCTCAAAGCTTTCTCTTTAAAATGATGTATAATAATTGTTGGGTTGGATTGGAAAAATATTGAGAAAAAAAATGTTGAAACAAAACTTACATTTTCGTATAACCTAAAAGTGTCAAAAAAGATGCTAATTTAAAAATTCCTGGAAGCCGTATTTATTGAAATTAAGGAATGAAACTTATTTTAAATTAAAGCTCAAAGCTTTCTCTTTAAAATGATGTATAATAATTGTTGGGTTGGATTGGAAAAATATTAGGAAAAAAAGTGTTGAAATAAAACTTACATTTTCGTATAACCTTAGAGTGTCAAGAAAGATGCTAATTTAAAAATTCCTGGAAACTGTATTTATTGAAATTAAGGAATGAGACTTATTTTAAACTAAAGCTGAATGCTTTCTTTTTATAATGATCTTTAATAATCACGCCTAATAACCATTTATCAAAGAGATAAATTTTTGACTTTTTGAACAACAAAATTCAACACCACTTTTCACTAAACTTCTAACCTCACATCTGAATGAATAAGTTTAAATATACCTAAAAACCCTACAGTGCGGATTGCGTCATTTTTTATACAGATTCTTTCTTGTATAGTAGAAAGTACCGACAGCTCTAAATGGGCCGAATAGATTACTACAGTTTAAAATGAGTGTTTAAAACTACTGGTACTTTAAAGTACCGTCGGGACACAAAGGGTTAATTAAGAAAATTAGTTTTGCTTGTCACCAGAAATCTCTCTCCTTACTAACCATTCAGAATTCGTTCAAAAAATTCCTACTCGATTTCTGCACGAAAATGATGCCGAAGTGGTTCACGGTCCAACAGGGTTCGCATACAAATTACGGTCACATACGTCCGGGATGTTGTATGTGGAGCAAAAAGAGTCGAGGTCGTCCTTTTTCCGTGTCGTTGAGTTTTCTTGCTTTTATCGTTGTACGAAAAGATCGCCGCTATAAATCCGGTCAGTAAATTATACATAACGCTTCAATTACCCGTATCGACGAACCATATCGCGCTGTAGCATGCAAACATCACGTTATTTGAATATTTCGTGCACGTGTTAAACACGAAATTGTTCACAATTAGAGGGATTGAGTAAACTAAGGAAATTTGATTTTGCTGGTTTGTAAATATAATCGAAAATAATTTTGACTATATAGAAGAGAATATTTCAGCGTGGTTAGAAGTTTGTTAGCTAGATTTTGAAATTGGCTAAAAATACTATATTAATGCTGCTGATTACCTAGGGACATGAGTCTAATGAAAAAAATAATAACTCTGGGTTCAAAATCAAATGCGAAATATGTGTCTTGGAATATCTGTACACTTGCTGTGAAATAAGGGCCACGAGTCGCATTGAATGGTCGTGCTTCTCCCCATGGGTTGGCAACACTTTCCCCAAAACCTATTACCCGATGACGGCATGAGAGTAAGATTTATAACGCACAAACGGAACAAATTCACCCTAACTCAAACACGAGTACCCCAAGGAAACAGGAACACAATATATTTCGTCAATAAATTCACTACTGCAGATCGTGTTTAAAATAAGAAATAAATATCAACGGTGATATTCAAAATTCGCATGCAATAAAAGTAATAGTGATGGCGCAAAGAGTATCACCCTATTTAAAGACGCCAAAACTTTTTCAATTGGTGGTAAATACAGGGTCAGTACAAAAGAATTATTGGGTTTGACAAGGCATTAATTCGGAAAGTATGGCAGATAGAATAGTAAATGACATGTCAATAGACAGCGGCAACCTCGACTGTTACAGTGCAACGTGCATTCCGAAGGGAATACCAAATTGATCCACCAAGTAATCAGAGTATTTTACGATGGTATCGACAATTCAAGACCATGGGTGTAGTTATGGATGCGATTAGATAATGTTTCGTACGTTCACCACAAAAGTCCACCAGTAAAGTAGGTCGAAAACATAGAACTTTGTACTAACATGCAGGAAGTACTACGTTTAGCGACAGAGACATTTCATTTAAGTGGCAAGGATATGGGAAACGGAAAATCCTCACGAAATTATCCAATATGTAAGGGATACTAAAAAATTTAATGTTTTCTGTAGTGTATCCAGCACAAAAGTGTATAGACCATTTTTCCTTCATCAAAAAACTGTATCCGGATGATTCCAAAACTTTATACACTAACATGACTCATTGACATAATGAGGTCCGACATCTGTCGTGTTACTCGAGGAGCCCACATAGAATATTTGGAATATGCTAAAACTTGAGTATTTTCTCTATCTATAGACATATTATTTACTATTCTATCTGTAATATAGCTTCGTCAAACCAAATGATTCTTTTGTACTAACCCTGATTACTTGTTTATTTTAAACATTTGATAGGTAACAGTTTATTTATTGTCTTTCAAAATGGAGACATACTATCAAAACAAAATATTATGTTTTTGCGAAATAATTCGTCGGTAGTTTTAAATCAACTTAAATTTTAGAACGAATATTCCAACCGTGTTCAAACCTCAAACAGTTTAGCTCGATTTGAAGACAGTGAGACTTAAGAACAGCTGTAAGGGATAGTGTCGAGCAGTGATAAGCTGATAAGATATGTCAACTTATTTGGATCCAAGATACAAAATGAACTTTTTTGATGATTGATTAATAATTGGTGATATTTCCACTAGGATCCTTCAAAAAATTAATTTTATAGTGAATTTTAAAAATTTCAACATCGAAAATTTTATCAAAATTTCAAATATTGTTGTCTCAAAAACTAAAAGTTATTTTTCAAAACGGGTTGGTTCATTGAAAAGAGAACACTTTTATTATCACTTTGGGGAATTTTCATACTTATATTCCAAGAAATGGATTTTATACGAATTTTTAAAACTTAATCGGCGAAAATTGCAAAATTCGAAAGAATTGTCGATCATTTCAAAAATTTATTTCTCAAGAACTGAAAGTGATTTTTCAAAACGGCTTGTTGCATTAAAAAGAGGATGCTTTAATTAATATTTGGTGATGTTTCCACAAGGATCCTTCAAGAAATTAATTTTATAGCGAATTTTGAAAATTATCAACGAAAATTGCAACATCGAAAATTTTATCAAAACTTCAAATATTGTTTTCTCAAAAACTAAAAGTTATTTTTCAAAACGGGTTGGTTCATTGGAAAGAGGACACTTTTATTAACACTTTGGGAAATTTTCATACTCATATTCCAAGAAATGGATTTTATACGAATTTTTAAAACTTAATCGGCGAAAATTGCAAAATTCGAAAAAATTGTCGATTATTTCAAAAGTTTATTTTTCAAGAACTGAAAGTGATTTTTCAAAACGGCTTGTTACATTAAAAAGAGGATGCTTTAATTAATATTTGGTGATATTTCCACAAGGATCCCTCAAGAAATTAATTTTATAGCGAATTTTGAAAATTATCGATGAAAATTGCAACATCGAAAGTTTTATCAAAATTTCAGATATTCTTTTCTCAAAAACTAAAAGTTATTTTTCAAAACGGGTTGGTTCATTGGAAAGAGGACACTTTTATTAACACTTTGGGAAATTTTCATACTCATATTCCAAAAAATAGATTTTATACGAATTTTTAAAACTTAATCGGCGAAAATTGCAAAATTCGAAAAAATTGTCGATCATTTCAAAAATTTATTTCTCAAGAACTGAAAGTGATTTTTCAAACTTTTTACATTAAAAAGGGGATACTTTCATTAATAATTGGTGATATTTCCACAAGGATTCTTCAAGAAATTAATTTTACAGCGAATTTTGAACATTATCGATGAAAATTTTAACATCGAAAGTTTTATCAAAACTTCAAATATTGTTTTCTTAAAAACTACAAGTTATTTTTCAAAACGGGTTGGTTCATTGGAAAGAGGACACTTTTATTAACAGTTTGGAAAATTTTCATACTCATATTCCAAAAAATGGATTTTATACGAATTTTTAAAACTTAATGGGCCAAAAATTGCAAAATTTGAAAAAATAGTCGACCATTTCAAACATTTATTTCTCAAGAACTGAAAGTGATTTTTCAAAACGGCTTTTTACATTAAAAAGAGGATACTTTAATTAATAATTGGTGATATTTCCACAAGGATCCTTCAAGAAATTAATTTTATAGCGAATTTTGAAAATTATCGATGAAAATTGCAACATCGAAAATTTTATCAAAACTTCAAATATTGTTTTCTCAAAAACTAAAAGTTATTTTTCAAAACGGGTTGGTTCATTGGAAAGAGGACACTTTTATTAACACTTTGGGAAATTTTCATACTCATATTCCAAGAAATGGATTTTATACGAATTTTTAAAACTTAATCGGCGAAAATTGCAAAATTCGAAAAAATTGTCGATCATTTCAAAAATTTATTTCTCAAGAACTAAAAGTGATTTTTCAAAACGGCTTGTTACATTAAAAAGAGGATACTTTAATTAATAATTGGTGATATTTCCACAAGGATCCTTCAAGAAATTAAATTTATAGCGAATTTTGCAACTTATCGATGAAAATTGCAACATCGAAAATTGTATCAAAATTTCAAATATTGTTTTCTCAAAAACTAAAAGTTATTTTTCAAAACGGGTTGGTTCATTGGAAAGAGGACACTTTTATTATCACTTCGGGAAATTTTCATATTTATATTCCAAGAAATGGATTTTATACGAATTTTAAAAACTTAATCGGCGAAAATTGCAAGATTCGAAAAAATTTTCGATCATTTCAAAAATTTTTTTCTCAAGTACTAAAAGTGATTTTTCAAAACGGTTTATTACATTAAAAAGGGGATGCTTTAATTAATATTTGGTGATGTTTCCACAAGGATCCTTCAAGAAATTAATTTTATAGCGAATTTTGAAAATTATCGATGAAAATTGCAACATCGAAAGTTTTATCAAAACTTCAAATATTATTTTCTCAAAAACTAAAAGTTATTTTTAAAAACGGGTTGGTTCATTGGAAAGAGGACACTTTTATTATAACTTTGGGAAATTTTCATACTTATATTCCAAGAAATGGATTTTATACGAATTTTTAAAACTTAATCGGCGAGAATTGCAAAATTCGAAAAAATTGTCGGATAGACCGGATAGTTGCCGGATATCCGTTCTACCTAGTGACGAGGAACCATCAACATCAAGGCAAAAACGCGTCATTAATTTGTATGTTTGTTGTCAATTTGAAACAAAATTTATAGCGTTATACTTTTTCTTTTATAACGTAAAAAAATGTTGTTTTAAGAGACTTTGTGTGCTGATAACGTTATCCTGTCATCGTTTGATGTGCTTATCGACCAACATAAAAAGAAGCAAGTTTTTATGGTACTCTGTAGGTAAGTGGTGAGCAAAAGAATTAAGTGGAACATAACTTTTCATTTTTATAACCGAACGTTATAATTTTTTATGAAAAATCCTTTTGACCTCGAAAAACATCTTGATCCAAAGACACAGACGAAATATATATTAAGCTTCCAACCGAAATGGAATTGTCGCATTTGTTTCAAGGATTTTCACTCAACAGCTAAACGAAACTTGGCAAAACTAAGCAAATCTTTCCGAATGATTTATTACTTGAACTTTAATATTTCGTATTAAACAAGTTCAAAAACCTGGTCACTTTACTAATAAGATTTGTTCTTCATAAAAGGACGAGGAAAATGGAAAAAATGACTTTTAAAGTTTGTGACCTCATGGGGTTCAATATAAAGGATATTTATTCGTTTATAAAAGAGAAGTAGGGTCGCGCCGGGTATTCGGGGCACCAAAGTTATCCGCGTGATCCGGGAGTACGGAACGTTCATCACGGAAATCTTGTTAGAACGCCATCTCCAGGCCGGATATGCTCCGCCGCTCCAGAGTCCAAATTATGTGAACTTTGCTCTGGTCGTGATTAGGAAGCACGAACATCCTCCCGATGGCAGATGCAGGCAAAAACTGAGTCGAGTTCATTCTATGAAGCCAGACAGGAAATTTTATTAGGAATTCGCAAATTTTCTTACAACCCGGTACATAAAATTATATTAGGAAATAATTTATCCATAAAAATATTAAGTTTAAACGATAAAATCAAAATTTATAATTAAAATTGAACCAAACATTTTTTATTAAAACTATAAACGACCTCAACATAAACTCAGCGTGAAAATACATTACACAGCCGATAGACGGTTCGTTTATTTTCATGCCAAATATTTTCGCGTACCTCAACTCCCGAACAGGTGAGAAGTAGCAAGTTCATAGGTGAAGAATCGTTACGAAACATATATTACCTTGTTGCCGTTCCTAAAAATAGGATTAAATCCTGGTAATTACGTTATTTTTTGACGGCCTCCCGTCGATCAACAAACAACGATCAACCGTTAAAATATTTTCTCACACGATTGCTTTAAACGCGTTTAACGCGTTGTTGATCTATTCTCGAAAGCCAAAACGATCATTAACGTGACTTTTATTTCATTCGAATTTGATTTAAGACTTTACTGCGTTAATGCAGTTAATGACGTGTTTAGTAATATTCATTCCGTCTTGAGAGACGTGTGGTTAAACCCGAATGTTTCTAGTACTCGGTCTAGTGTTAGTTCTAGTTTTACACTAGCACTATCACTAGAACTAACACAAGACCTAGAACTAGAATCATTTGGGTTTAGCCGTCTTGAGAGACGTGCGGCTAAATCCGAATGATTCTAGTTCTAGATCTTCAGTTAGTTCTAGTTACAGTGTAAAAGTAGAACTAACACTAGACCTAGAACTAGAAACATTCGGATTT
>NW_019281247.1:0-31075 GCF_000648695.1 Onthophagus taurus | reverse complement strand
CACTAGAACTAACAGAAGATCTAGAACTAGAATCATTCGGGTTTAGCCGTCTTGAGAGACGTGCGGCTAAACCCGAATGTTTCTAGTTCTCGGTCTAGTGTTAGTTCTAGTGGCAGTGGTAGGTAGCGCTAGTTAGCATAAGATATTACTATGTTGCATATCTTTATTGCACTAAAACTAGAACTAACACTAGACCTAGAACTAGAATCATTCGGGTTTAGCAGTCTTGAGAGACGTGCGGCTAAACCCGAATGTTTCTAGTTCTAGGTCTAGTGTTAGTTCTAGTTTTACACTAGCATTATCACTAGAACTAACACAAGACCGAGAACTAGAATCATTCGGGTTTAGCCGTCTTGAGAGACGTGAGACTAAATCCGAATGTTTCTAGTTCTCGGTCTAAGATTAATTCTAGTGGCAGTGGTAGGTAGCGCTAGTTAGCATAAGATTACTATGTTGCATATTTTTATTGCACTAAAACTAGGACTAACACCAAACCTAGAAACGTGTATTACGTTGTTAAGTTTAGAAGATTCTTAGAATTGTTGAAACATTTAGTCTTAACACATTGTAGTAATGTAACGCATTGAAGCTGAGAAAATAGTTTATAGTTATTGGTCTCGAAGGGATCACGTCGTCGTTGCTTACCGTCTATTTTGGCCGTTTGGCTATTTTCGCAACAGAATGCCAGCCAATTTTATCGGCCACACCGTGACACTGGGGTCCTGAGTTAAAATTACCGCTGAAAATAACCTCGCGACTCGGTAACATACGAAACGGATGCATCGCGCGTCAACATAAACAAGCGGCAGACGTTGATATTACAAAATCTCGTCTGAACCCATAAATTATTTGAGTATCATTAAAATCGTTTTCTCACTTCGTATTAGCATTAAATTTGATATATTTTCTCTTTATTTCCAGGAAAAGTATAATTTTAACTATAATCAAAGAAGATAGTTATGAAAAAGATGTCCTGTTCTACGTGCAATTAGGGGAGCCTCAAATGTGCGGTGGTAAGATTGTTAAATTCAACCATATTCAGTGTTTATTATCTCTTCATATGTATCTTATTCTGTTTTCCATATCTGCACTCTCTTCTCTACTACTGCTGCATGCTCAGTAAGTAATCCGATTCAACGAAATTTTTTTTTTTGAAATAAACAAAAACTGGTTCAAGATTTCGTAGTAAAAGTCGTTAAAAAAGGCTGTGTTTTCTTTTTGTGACCATCATGATCACGCGAGTGCGAGTTTTTTTAAAAATTTTTTCTGTGCATTTGTTCCGTCGAGTGCTTTTTTGTTTCAAAATTGCGCCTTTACAGATGTCCAGGAACCTTTCGGAGATGGAAAAATACTTTATTTAAAAATTATAATTAAATTGAAAGAGAAAGAGAGAGAGATTTATTTTTTTTTTTTGTGGACAACTTTGCTTTCCCATAAGGAAATCGTGATAAGACCCAAAATTTGTGATTAACCTAATTTAATAATAAACTTTAAACTACAAATTTAACTGGATGGTGCGGCCAAATAAGATCGCAAACTGCCCACCTAAAATTTATTCTTAAACACTGCAAGAGCGCACACTGAGCATGCCAACTGACGAAATTAACACAATTAATACTAGTGCACGCTTGTAGATTAAAATAAAAGCTTCATGTACTGCTTGCTTTTCATTAGGTGTTCCTAACTTCATCTGTACAGAACTTATTTTTCTGTCGATATCGCTGCATTATTTTCTTTGCTTAAATAATTAAAATAGATATTAACAAAAACTTAATTTAAACTTAATCTATCGTATATTTGAGAATAATACAATTTAAAATTCATTTATCTCAATTTTGTTGTATTTTTTGTAAATTTTAACAGATGAAGCTAGTTTAGCAGCATCAGCAGAGAAAAAAAGACCTGAAGATAGAACAGAACAGGAGAAAGTAGCTCTACTGGGAAAACCACGACTCGGCGAAATAACACGGGCCCAGATCCGGATTAAAGAAAGCAAGGAATTCAAGGTAACTCTCGCGCTGAAGAGACGTGCAAATCGAATTTTCGGGTCGCACGATGAAGTCCTTAAAGCCTAGACATTTACCTCCCTCGTTTGAAGCTTCTTGACGCTTTCTGGGTCGCTCCAGCTTATTAAAATGCAATTTTCCAATGGCCGTGAGAACTCGCCTTAATTTCAATTTACAACTTTTCGTCGACGTGTTACTCTCCTCCCAAAGTGAAAATAAATTATATCAAACAGAGTAATAAATATGTTTAGGACACAAAATGCGCGTATTCTTTTTAAACTCTGTGTCGTTCACACAAAGGCTTTTCAGTTCGTATTGTTTTCCTCTTTAAAAGTTCAAAAGATAACTTTGTGGATAAAGTTTTTTTTTTACTTTTGCTTTATACAGAGTGAATTTATTGAGAGTTTAATAAAATTCTTTTAAATCGGACAAAAAGAGTTATGTTAACAATGGAACATTAGTATAAAAACAACCCATAATTGATTGAAACTAGTAACTTGATTATATACTATTCGATGAAAATGTAAAATAAGAATGTGTCGATGAGGTTCGTTAGGTGCCCCCTGCTAAGTGGCGCCTGGGTTCTGTCCACCCGTGGCAGCTTGACAAAGCCACCACTAACTACACGTATGGCAAATTACATTTTCCATGTAAACCTGAAAATGTGTACATAAAACGTGGGGAGTATGAACTAAAAGCAATGTCTGTTGTGGAGACTTTGCAAAAACCACACGTAACAAGTCTTCAGATTTTAATTAGTCAATTTCAATACAATAATTATAATTTTATGACATGTAGAAAACGTATCCAACAATAATAAGAACAAAACGACATTAATAATCAAAAAATGTAAGTTGTATCTCGAGAAATCTAATGGAAAGTAAACATTATATGCGTGGTATTTTTGATTTAATTTTATTGTAGACATATTCCAATAACAAAGATAAATAAAGATAGGGAAGCAGATAGGGAAGGTTTTCCGGGTTGATTTAGTGTTTCGCGAATTCTAAGAAATTAAATATGTTTTATAGATAGATAGATTCTTTATTGTATTATTAAGAAAGACTTCTCTTACACTCGTCACCTTATATGTATAACTGAAATGTGGGACTCTGTATTAAATTGTAATTTTATTAGAAGTCTGGTAATTGAAAGAAACATACTGAGTGCGCTGGGTTCACTAAAATGGTGAGCTTTTAATTTTAGCAACAATAACTCGTGGTCAACGCAGTCGAAAGCCTTGGTTACATCAAAAAGTGATATTTCAGTCAGCAGGTTGTTTTCAAAGCCATTTCGTATGCATTGAGTTAAGGAGTGTATTGCAGAAGTGGTGGACATTCCTCGCCGAAAACCAAACTGAGAGGTGTTCAACGTGTGATTTTCCAAATAGTCAATCAACTGCGGTTTAATGACAAGCCCGAACAAAAGCAAGACGGTCAAGGCATTTCAATTGATTCCATGTCAACTTAATATTGTACAGGATGGTTCAAATTCGATATCCGAATAGGCTATCTCCGAAACTATAAGAGTTAGAAAAAAAGTAGCTTATATGTCATGATCTCGTTTTTCGAGAAACTGTTAATGCCAAAAACCTCAAAGCGCTATCGTCTTTTGTTTTTCCCCTAGAGGCCAAAATTGAAAATATCGTAAAACCAGCAAGTGCAATTATCTTGGTTATTATTGTAGGTGGAGTATTATAACTAAGACATTATATGGACACTTTTTTACAGAGAATTTGATAAAGTAGCCAAAAAAAATTTTTCGGTTTTAGATTTTTAGATATTATGAGAATTTTCGTTTTTTTTAATGGAAACAACCACTGATTATTCGCTTATTAAATTCGTTATTTTTTTCTGATTACAAAAATATGGGGTTATGTAGGTCTATTTCTTATTGTTTTAGAATAAAGTTAAAAATAAACTTTTTTTTAGTGTGGTCAAAGAAATTACAGTTTCCTGTAAATTACGGTACTATAACTAAAATTTATTCTACTAAAAATTTATATAAAATTTACTTTATTTTCTAATATGTAACATTCTAACATGTTAAACTTTTCGTAATTTTCGTAATCCATCTTAAAAAACAAGATTTCTAATTTGACACTTCAGAAAATTTTTGAATACAAACAAATGTTGCTATTATATGTTTATTTGAATTAAAAAAAATAAAGTCCCTAGATTTACAAACTACCGCGGTTCATGACATAGAAAAATGTATATATATTATATATATAGAAGGTCATCTCCCCACTATTTTTTGGTACATTCAGCGCTCCCAAGGGGATTGTGAGGGAACTATAATTAGGTTAAAGCGTAAAATTTAAATATAGGTATTACTATACCGGTTTATATCAATACTTTATTTTGAAGAGATCAAGTGCATTTCCCAAATAAATGGAAAAAGTATGAATTTAAAGTTTTTCCAAGATAAAATTCATAATTTTTAACATATATTGCTCTTATTGGCTAATGGCTTACCTTAGGTCCATTACTACCATCTTCTGGTTAAGCTATCTAAGGGATTATTACCACGGTTACGGTTATTTTACGCGCTCTGATTGGTTAGTAGATGGGTTTATCTATAAGATAAATTTAACTAAAAGATGGTACTAATGGACCTTAGGTCCATTGGATAGTAGATGGGTTTATCTATACGATAAATTTAACTAAAAGATAGTACTAATGGACCTTAGACCCGTTACTACCAAACCAATGCTATCTGTCAGTTAAGCTATCTATAAGATACAATTTATCTCATAGATAACAGGGTCGTGCGTACTACCACCTCCATTTATCTCATAGTTAAGAAATCCTTGAGATAAGCAAGGAATATAGGGATTTTTTGGTCTATTATGTTAAGTTGATGTGGTCAAAAGACCTACTATTAGGTATTTTGACGATATTCTAACCTGTTCTAACCTTAAAATTAAAGTTTGGAAATGGAGACTGAGAAAAGGTGACGAACCACCAATTTCATCAAAGAAGAATGCGAACATCTTCTTGAATTTGTTATCAAACATAAAAACGTAATAGAAAACAAAAAAAATTGATGCAGTTACATGGCAAGGAAAGCAAAAAGTATGTATATCTCGTATTATTGTATGTTAAAATATAATGGTAAACAATAATGGCACAACTAACATGATGAACGACTGAAGATACCAATTGTACCTACAAAATCTGCTATGGATAGCAACATGTTACCCATTGCATAAAACCGAAAAGTCAGCAACAAACGGTTTGAAGGAGGTACAGCATTATTACTAAAATGTTGATGAATTTTACATTAAATAATAGCAATCAACAAATTGTTTACGTCATGGATGGAGGTTATATTACATCTTCTATTTGATTTAAAAGGTGATGAAAACTTTTTTTCGAGAGACGAAATCTCGTCATAAATTCAACATCTGAATGAATATTTAAATGGTCAACTCTACTCCTTATTATCCTTTCGCTTCTTATAGGAAATAATTCATTGATTTCTTCAAAAATTTGTTCTTCATCTCGTATATCGAAGACAGAGACGGCGCTACTGGGGGCTGCCGGCGCCTTTTTTAATATTTTCTCCAACAATATCTTATCTTTCTTTTGCGGTATTTAGACCTGTCAGCAGTATCTAGTCTTCAGAAAGCTGTATTTAGTCTCCACAAAGCAATTTTAGTCTTTAGAAAGTAGTATTTAGTGTTCCAGATGCTGTATTTAGACCTATCGGCAGTATCTAGTCTTCAGAAAGCAGTATTTAGTCTCCACAAAGCAATTTTAGTCTTTAGTAGGCAGTATTTAGTGTTCCAGGCGCTGTATCTAGACCTGTCGGAAGTATCTAGTCTTCAGAAAACAGTATTTAGTCTTCTAGAAGCAATATCTAGTCTTCTGCCAACATTATGTATGTTTTCTCCAACAATATCTTATCTTTCTTTTGCGGTATTTAGACCTGTCAGCAGTATCTAGTCTTCAGAAAGCTGTATTTAGTCTCCACAAAGCAATTTTAGTCTTTAGAAAGTAGTATTTAGTGTTCCAGATGCTGTATTTAGACCTATCGGCAGTATCTAGTCTTCAGAAAGCAGTATTTAGTTTTTTAGAAGCATTAGATCTTGTTGGGAGCCTCTTGTTATCTATACGGATCTTGTACCACCCGGTACCTCATTTCTGCAGCTATTACTTTGCTTTTGTGCTTATCCTGTATTGGCAAAGTTTCCGTATTGGTGATTTCCTGTCCTGTGCAATAACAAGACAAGTCTATTGGTTTATTGTTCATATTCTTCGCATTCTTTTATTGAACACATAACTATTGCCATGAAAAATCATGTTTGGTTTATAATCAATTTTTTGTTTTCTCTGAACAGTAATTTCAGACTTGATGTGGACTTTGAACAATGTAATTCCTGTTTTTTGCTGAAGTCTAGTTTATAACTATTGCAATTTCAGACTTTTCCTTGCAAATTAATCTTCTGACCAGAGCATTTCCGACTATTCCTTTAAGTTTGGTTTTTCACCAGTATAATTCTTAAATTTTTGCTGAAGTATGGATTATGATTATTCCAGTCTTTTTTAAGTTTATTTATATTTCTTTGATTATATATGTATATTATGCATTTTTTATTTTTTTTTAGGTTAAAATGATTTTATCTAATGTTAATTATTAATAGTTTCTTATTTAAGTTTATATTACTTTTCTTATTTTAACCGAAATAGTAAAACGCTCGAATTTTATACGTTAGTATAAATTCTATTTGAGGTTAGGTATCCGCAGTTATCCCTTAGATAGCAACTTATCCGACACCCAATCCACGGGTTACAGATATTTCAAAAGTTATCCGTTGGATAGCGGTATCTATAAGATAAATACAGTGGTAGTAACCAATTTTTAAGCTATCCGATAGATAATGCTATCACAGACTTTAACTATAAGTGGTAGTAGTGGGCCTTAGAGTGCTAATTTATCTATCGGATAAACTTATCAGGATGTGACAAAAGATTAAACTTATTTAAACACTTAACTAAAGGATATAAAACACTAAGCCAAAAGAAAGTAAGGAAGAAAATTTGCTTATAGAACGGGGTTATCGCCAGTTATCACACCAAACGACTAAACAAAATTGTGACGTCACCTCTGAGTTTGACGTTACATATAAATTTTTCTATGGTTACAAGCGCTTTGTTTGTGTAGATAATGCAGATTGCTGCAAATTCAGACTACAACGTCATCCAGTGAATTGTGAGGATACTAAATCTCGGTCTACATTTTTATAATAGTAAGATTGCACACCATGTTCATGACGCCTGTGTTCGAGCCAAAATGGCGGTTTGACAATTTGTCACTCCATCTCACCACTTATTTACAACAATATTGCCGGCTTGTTGCCTTTGGAGTTGCAAAAATAGCAGTAAGAAGGGCTTTCGACTCTTAAGAGTACCACGAGAAAAAAGAATGAAGTTTTGGCGTAATGTTATCAATAGAACGATATAGTTTTAAATTTCCCGCTTGACTTTCGAGCCAAAATGGCGGCTTAAAAAAAATATTTATGAGCGCCATCTGTCAATAATTTATTAAGTTATTTAATAATAATATTAAATATTAATAAAAAATGTAAAATAATGCAATCTATTCCAACTTTTGTGTAAAACAAATATAAATTAAATAGTTCAACAAATGTATTTGTTTCAAATATCAGAAATATGTTTTTTTAATTTTTAGTTATAATTTACAGGAAACTGTAAATTTAATTTCTTTGACGACACTAAAAAAAAGTTTATTTTTAGCTTTATTCTAAAACAATAAGAAATAGACCTATCAAACCCTACATTTTTGTAATCAGAAAAAAATAACGAATTTAATAAGCAAATAATCAGTGGTTGTTTCCATTTAAAAAAACGAAAATTGTCACGATATCTTAAAATCTAAAACCGAAAAATTTATTACGTCATGAAATTCTCTGTAAAAAAGTGTCCATATAATGTCTTAGTTATAAAACTCCACCTATAATAATAAGCAAGATAATTGCACTTGCTGGTTTTACAATATTTTCAATTTTGGCCTCTAAGACGATAGCTCTTTGAGGTTTTTGGCATTAGCAGTTTTTCGAAAAACGAGATCATGACATGTAATTCGGACATCGAATTTGAACCAGCCTGTACAACACGTATTACAACGTTTCGCCCACAAGTAATTCCTGCGTTATGACATAATAAGGGTTAAAATGTCTTATGATTCCTAATACAAAGCCTCTGAATACATAATAAAGTAAACAATATACGACAACCTCGACCATTTTATGAATTTAAATTGAGAAGAATGAAGAATAAACACAAAGAAAATACTCCGCTTTCGCTTCAGGAACACGTTTCAGCCTCGTAATTTCATTTTCATGTAACCATATCCGCTGTAAATTAAGATATTATTTTCCTCCTCCGTTCTGCAGTTCACCCCGAAATAAATTTACGCACCGTCCATGCAGTAAAATCTTCACCAGGAACGTCCTGCAAGTAAATGACTACGGCCATAACCGTAAAAGAAGGGAAAACCCGTATTCTATACGTTTTTAGCCCCGTTTTTTATTATTCTATCTTGTAAAAAGCCTTTATAGATTTCCATTTTTTTTGTTCGATCTTTATTTTTATGTTTCCTTTAAGATCTTAGTGGTTAAAAGAATCCATCTTTTTCAAAATATGTAATATTTATTATTTATACTGCTCATTTTTAATAAAGTAGTCCAGTCTTTGTTGATAGATATTGAATGAAAGCTAAGTTGAAGCCATTTCGTAAAAGATCACTTTGATCTAGTATATTAGTTAAAATTCTATTTTGTAACTCAATTATTGCTGTTGTCGTCTTTCGTCGCTATTCCGTTAATACGAGAAATGCCGGGTTTCCTATCGATCTGTCTGTTTCGAATGTAAACGTTCATCGCCCACGGGCGTCTCCATAGACGACACCGGACGTCGCCTTTTCTGCCACTAACTGAATTATTCAACTGTTAGAAAAAGGGTTTTTCCACGAAACTGAGAGAAAAGCATAATGGAACAATACCTACACGTATGTGCGAAGCAGTTTCGTGGTAAACACAAAAGGTTCTTTGCAAAACAAGGTTAAAAGGGGGAAAATGGCTTAAATGAGGAATTTAAAGAACAAATGATTCAGTTTAACAAGTATTTAGCTTTGAATTGTTGGCGAACGCTTGTTGGATGTTACTTAATGGAGCGAATAATTTGATGTCACGCCGAATTAAACGAAACATCCTACTATTTGCGTGTTTGGTGGCTAAGGATTTATAGATAGATCACGATATGCCTAAATCTAATTTATCGTTGTATATATCGTGAAATCCCCAACTTATTAACCTCATATTTTATATGATACTTAATACCTAATAATGAGTATTTAATAGGTCTTATGAACATGAAGAATCGATAATCAACGTTACGGTTAAATAGAACGTGAGACAAACAATGTAATTAAGCGTGCACAACAGAACAATCAATACTTGATGTTGTCTTATTCCTTGATGTTCATCTATAAAATTTAAATTTACTCATATTATTTTATTTCAAAGCATAATATAGATGCTTTAAAATTGCTTATGAAAGTTTATGTTTTATCACGAAATACTTTATGCGTTAATATTAAAGAAATGTTATCGAATGCAATAAAAACCGTTAAAAACGTCAATTTAAAATTTATTGATGATAAACGTACGTAACGTTAAAATCGTTATTTTCTCCGGTTTGAATTTTACTGTTGAGCGCGTCGGTAAATTTCGTTGGTAAGAACTAGCCACTTCGGTTCGGCGTGGAGAGGCAATTTACAAAATAGAGCAGTGCAAGTGCACAAGTAATCCAGGAAGATTGGGTTCTCCATTAAACCGTAATGCTTCAGTGAGAGGTCCGAACCTTCGCGCAAACCGGCTTTCTAGTAATCCACTTCAAGACTTTTTCTTGTTTTATTTCTGTAACAATTTTTAGTTCACTTTATCATCTTCAATAAAGTGGGTGTTGTTCAAATTAGCATACAACTTTTAATAGCCACTCTACGGTTCTCAGCGTTTAAAGTGATCTTACCACACCGTTTTATATCTGTTTAAAATCTACGAGAACCTCAATGCATCAATTAATAAATTTTAATTTAATCTTTCTTTGGCAATCGAATGATAAGCGACCGAATGATGGCAAAACACTTATAAACAACTACACAGTAAGTAATTTATTAAAACAACACAACACTTATTTACCAAAGAAATGTGTACAGAGATAAAAATATTTAAGTTTTCTTATTTTTTTTATAACTTAATAATTATAACTGATGGAAAAAAATGTTTCGTACAACAAATGTTTAGAATTAACCCATAAAACATATCCAGTGAGTTATTTTAATCCACCAATCAGTAATACCAACCTAACTCAAAAATAAAACAAAATTTTGGGGTTTTTGACAATTTTCATATATAACTTCTTAATTATGAATGATGGAGGATTACTTTTTAGGTAAAAAACGTTTAGAATTAACACATAAGACGTATTGAATACAGATATTTACTCCATCAATCAGTATTACCAACCCAACTTAAGAAAAATAGAAATTCTGACGTTTTCAACAATTTTCTTATATAACTTAATAATTAACTGATGAAAAAAAAGTTTCGTACAACAAATGTTTAGAATTAACCCATAAAACATATCCAGTGAGTTATTTTAATCCACCAATCAGTAGTAGCAACCTAACTCAAAAATAAAACCAAATTTTGGGGTTTTTGACAATTTTCGGTTATAACTTCTTAATTATGAATGATGGAGGATTACTTTTTAGGTAAAAAACGTTTAGAATTAACACATAAGACGTATTGAATACAGATATTTACTCCATCAATCAGTATTACCAACCCAACTTAAGAAAAATAGAAATTCTGACGTTTTCAACAATTTTCTTATATAACTTAATAATTATAACTGATGAAAAAAAATGTTTCGTACAAAAATGGTTTATAATTAACCCATAAAACATATCCGATGAGTTATTTTAATCCACCAGTCAGTAGTACCAAGCTAACTCAAATATAAAACTAAATTTTAGGGTTTTTGACAATTTGCTTGTATAACTCATTAATTATAACTGATGAAAAAAAATGTTTCGTACAAAAATGGTTTTAAATTAACCCATAAAACATATCCCATAAGTTATTTGAAAAAGATAACACCAATATATATATGTACTCGTCGGATGTTTTCGCAAAAAGTTATAATATTATTATTATTATCATTTTCTCTTCATCTCCTCTTTCTCCCCAAAAGCACTGCAGCTCAAATAGAGGCTAGTATTTCTCTTGCCTTGCATTCTGCTGCGTAAGAGCTTTTTTGGCATTCTTCTTCTCATTGGAGTGTTTGCACCCTGACAAATTCTGAGATAGAGGCTTCCTTGAACAGATGGTTAAGTTCCCCGTTTGGAAGAATAATGAAGTTCTTCCATTTTCTTCAGTATTTTCAAATAGTTCCAGCTTATTCTTTGAACTCTCTGTCATAATCCATGTCTCGCATCCATAGCACAGTATAAGTCTAATGATGGTTTTATAGTCTCTAAAACAAGGTGAAAACTGTACCTATTCCATGATGAATTATGAGACGAATTAAAATTTAAATGTTAATTAAAAAGATTGGCTCGAAAATTTTCTAGCTGTAATTTAGGAATTCTTATATCTAGAATCTGTACACATTTCTTTTGTACTATTCATTTTACTACTACCAAAGCACACTGTTCATTTAAAAACAAAAAGACCAAAGAAAAAACGTACAACCAATTTGCTTTATACGTGTTCGCCATCACACACAAATGCACCCAACATCCTGTGTCTGTCGCATCTTGAAAGTTCTACAAATAAATCGATTTTCCCCTTCGATACGACAACCGTGCAATTTACGCCTCCCTCCGGTTTGTTATAAATCACCGCAAAACCTCGACGTCGAGGTCCTGTACGATGGAAAACGAGTACTAAAATTGACACACCCCCAACCCCCCTTTAAACTCCTGCAACCAACTTTCCAACCGAAATATATCATTGACAAGTTTGCCAAGTTGCATTTTATATCGTTCTTTTTTTCTTTTTATTACTTTCAGAACACTGTCGACAAGTTGGTGCAAAGAGCCAACGCATCACTCCTAATAGGAACGTCATCTTGGAAAGAACAGTTTGTGGAAGCCGTAAACGTCAGCGCCAGCGATGAATCGGATGAGAAAGCTCCTTCATACATGGACTATTTTATGCACTGTCTAACATTCTTTTGGAAAGTTGCCTTTGCTTTCGTTCCCCCAACAGGTAAAATTTTCTTTCTTTTATTTATTTTTAATCATCATGAGCATTTTTTTTTTAGGATTATTTAGAGGATATCTTTGTTTCGTAATATCTATAGTTGTAATTGGTATTGTTACGGCTGTTATTGGTGACGTAGCATCTCATTTTGGTGCTACATTAGGAATTAAGGATTCCGTAACAGCTATTGTATTCGTAGCTTTGGGCACAAGTATTCCAGGTAATTATCAATGTTATATGAATTTCAGTATAATTTTCTCGATGGTGAAAAAAATCGATTACTGCTCTCTACATATTATTTATGCAATTCATGCATGCATAAGTATTTTAAAATATTTCCGTTGCTGTCAACTTGTAATTTCAAATAGCTGGAAAATAATTGATAAATTAATTAATAAATTTTTTTAAAATGAATTTAATAAATAATTTTTAGCAATCAACGCCTAAATAGTAAATAGATTTGGATTTTGATTGTATATTATTTTTCCACCAACAAACAACGAAAAACCAATTTTAAAATTTCTATAAACAATATAAATCCGTTGTTTGTGTTAATATTTTATTCGAATGTTGTTTTTATAAACGTTTTTGTTGTATTATTTATTCCAATTTTTACTAAATACTTTAGGCTTTTACATAGGATGTAAATAAAGACAAGAAAATTATTCCTTGTATTCTTAAGAATTATTATGGGTTGTTAAACTCAAGATGTTATCGTTTGCAGATACTTTCGCAAGTAAAGTGGCCGCGATCCAAGATAAGTACGCGGACGCAAGCATAGGGAACGTGACCGGAAGTAACGCCGTCAACGTTTTTCTTGGAATAGGCGTGGCATGGTCCCTAGCGGCCATCTACCACAACTATCACGGGAACGCTTTCAAAGTGAACCCGGGCAAGTAAGTATGCCCCCGAGCGTTGGATTAATTTCCGAAAGGGGATAAGCGGAATAACAATGCCTATTTTGAATTCCCCCTTTTCCCTTCCATAACGCCGAAATTTTACGAACCAAGTATTGGCCATATTAATTTTCTAGGAAACCCCGAAATTAAATTTTGAAAATATACGGGCTTAAAATAAACGGGTTGAAAAACGAGGTGAGAATTAACTATGGGATGTATAAATTTCGTTTCTCCATCGGAGAATCGGTTATTACTAGGTTTTTATCTTTACGGCGTCGCCTTTACAGGTGGCTCGGAATTTCCGAGACGGCGTGATTTATATCCAAGGCGGAATTGCGGTTTCCCAACGTAAATCATGCGACGTTCCATAAATGTCCCCGGTGGTATTCGTCTTTCTGCTCGAGAAAATAGAATTCGCCAACCTATGTTACAGTATTTCACCAAATAAATCATTCAAAAAATAGTACACAAATTGTAACAAAAAAAAATTGGAAATGTGATACTACACAAAATTAATTTCTCACAATTTAAAGTTCATCTCTTATCGATTCAATTTAGCCCCGGAGTACGAATAAATATTTTTTGATGTAACCGTATTTCATGTACAATTTTACGTTATTTAAAATTTGTTTAGCTATTTTGTTGTCTAAAAAACTAAGAAGGAACCATGTCGAATCAAATAACGTATAGATTAGTGATAGAATGGATAGTGATTGCGAAAAGCCGAATACCGGTTATCCGACATATCTATCCGGCCATTATGGTTATAATTTCTAGTACATTTCTGAAGTGATACCCTACATTGCCACATTATTGCGATATTTGAATAAAAATTAAATGAATAAGAAAGCTGATAAGATATGTTAACTTATTTGGATCCAAGATACAAAATGAACTTTTTTGATGCTGATTTAACTCTAAAAAGACGATACTTTAATTAGTAATTGGCGATATTTCCACAAGGATCCTTCAAGAAATTGCAACATCGAAAATTTTATCAAAACTTCAAATATTGTTTTGTCAAAAACTAAAAGTTATTTTTCAAAACGGGTTGGTTCATTGGAAAGAAGACACTTTTATTAACAATTTGGGATATTTTCATACTCATATTCCAAGAAGTGGATTTTATACGAATTTTTAAAACTTAATCGGCGAAAATTGCAAGATTCGAAAAAATTGTCGATCATTTCAAAATTTATTTCTCAAAAACTAAAAGCGATTTTTCAAAACAGCTTATTGCACTAAAAAGAGGATATTTTAATTAATAATTGGTGATATTTCCACAAGGATCCTTCAAGAAATTGCAACATCGAAAATTTTATCAAAACTTCAAATATTGTTTTCTCAAAAACTAAAAGTTATTTTTCAAAACGGTTTGGTTCATTGGAAAGAAGACACTTTTATTAACAATTTGGGATATTTTCATACTTATATTCCAAGAAATGGATTTTATACGAATTTTTAAAACTTAATCGGCGAAAATTGCAAGATTCGAAAAAATTGCCGATTATTTCAAAAATTATTTCTCAAGAACTAAAAGTGACTTTTCAAAACGGCTTTTTGCATTAAAAAGAGGATACTTTAATTAATAATTGATATTTCCACAAGGATCCTACAAGAAATTAATTTTATAGCGAATTTTTAAAATTATCGATGAAAATTGCAACATCGAAAATGTTATCAATACTTCAAATATTGTTTTCTCAAAAACTAAAAGTTATTTTTAAAACGGGTTCATTCATTGGAAAGAGGACACTTTTATTAACACTTTGGGAAATTTTCATACTCTTATTCCAAGAAATCGATTTTATACGAATTTTTAAAATTTAATCGGCGAAAATTGCATAATTCGAAAAAATTATCGATTATTTCAAAAATTTATTTCTCAAGAACTAAAAGTGATTTTTCAAAACGGCTTATTGAATTAAAAAGAGGATACTTTAATTAATAATTGGTGATATTTCCACAAGGATCCTTCAAGAAATTAATTTTATAGCGAATTTTGAAAATTATCGATGAAAATTGCAACATCGAAAATTTTATCAAAACTTCAAATATTGTTTTCTCAAAAACTAAAAGTTATTTTTCAAAACGGGTTGGTTCATTGGAAAGAGGACACTCTTATTAACACTTTGGGATATTTTCATACTTTGGAGTCCTCTTCTTCTCTCTCCGCCAATATGGTTGTTTCGTAACACTGAACACATTAAATAAATTCTGATTTTTCTCCAATTTTTGATGACCATCAGTCTCTAAATTGTTTCACATTTTTATAACAATCCACGTTGCACACTTTTGTAACTTTAACTAAGAATTTAATTTTTAACAATTTAAATTTAACTTTGTCAATTCGACTTAAAAAAATTTTTTTCAAAACTTTTTCAATTTTTATAAAAAACTTCAATTTTTTACGTTCATCTTCTTTAACAACAAATGTCATCATTAAATAAATCTCTTCTCGCCTATTAGTTTCTCTGACACTTTCGGCTGATGATGGAACGTTGATTCCGAAACCGGTTCCGATTTATATACTACAATAAAGCAAGTTTGAAGTTTTTATCTGTTTTTGAATTTTTTTATAATTTTCACTTGCAACATGGATAATTGGTTATATTATTATACTAATTTGCATATCGAGACTATAAATTAATTTAGAAGACTCTAGAATGTTATGACATATTAGTACAAGTCGCTTGTAACCAATTATTTGAAAAGTATTTTAATGCCAACTTGTTTCAAAGTTCGTTTGGCACTTTTCGATTAATATCTACTACAAATAGTAAGATTATATGAGAAAACACCCCTTTATTGCAACATATCGGCTTAATTATATATTTGTTCAAAAAATCTATTCACACATATAAAATTCAATAAATGCAATGCTAATATAACAATGAATAACAAAATACTTGTAGCCAAGCGCATCAAAAATGATTTTAACTTGTCAAAAGAAATTCTGTATTCTCTTCCCCCAACGTTGAATTCGGTTTCTCTTCGACACATGTAGTTGATATAGTCTCTCCTTTCGTGCGGCGAAAACGTTGGATGTGTCAGGAGCCTAAACTCGAACTTCCTTTAACCCATAATACCCGAAGTAAAGTTTTCATGCACTGAAATTGATGCGTAGTCTCACAGACTAAACGCCAATTTTAAAGATTTACATAATTTTCAAACTATAAGCAAAAATTTGTAATGAAAAAATTTTCTGAACAACAATTTTCTAACAATAATAAATCTGGCTAATAAAACAACTTCAAATGATAAATTATGAAAATTAAAGTAGAAGTAAATGGCAATCGAATAAAATATCTTCTTGAAACTGAATCAATACTATTCAATACCTCTATTGTCCAATTCAGCAACCAAACGTTTCAGATGTTTGCAATTACAAATCAATACCTCGTCGAAAATAATAACCGTTGGGAATACTCAGTGAATATCAATTTGATAAACATTGATATAATGAGACTGGATGTAATTATATTAAGACCGGCTAACTTAACAGCAATTATCGGACACAAATGATTACCTTGACATCAGCATTACAATGAGTAACTATGCAATAACGAGATAAAATGAAAATTTCGGTGCTAGGTTTTTACAAATGATAGGATGAACTTACAAAATGTGAAAGAGGCCCAGAAAAGAAACTTGCAGAATTTCCTTGTTTTTATTTTACACTGGAAAACGCAATGACAGGTTTAGAATACAGTTCATATTCAGTTTATTTGACCTTATTAGTTACCTTTATCGATTTGATTGAATTTATTATCACGTAATAGACAGTCTGTAACATCAAAGCGTATATCGTAATATATCTATCCTTGTTTTTAGCGTTACTCTACAATTTATTTGATACATTAATATTAATTTAACAAAACTATTTTATCTTACTTTTTTTTAGTTTGGCATTCTCTGTAACAATGTTCTGTATTGGAGCGGGAATAACCATCATCGTCTTACTTCTTAGGCGATCAAAATCAATAGGTGGTGAATTGGGTGGTCCAGTTGTAGCCAAATATATTACATCCGGATTTTTATTCCTATTATGGGTCATGTACCTGGTGTTATCATCATTAGAAGTGTACGGCGTTGTTAAGGGCTTCTAAATCTTCTGCAACTTTGTATTTTAGTTGAAGAAATGAAAAGTATAAAATTAAAAATTTTAAAACCCAATCTTAAAAATGTCCTGTCTCTCTTTAGTACTATATTGATAATAATAACGAAGAAGTAAGTTCATAAATCGAACATAAACGTTTCGTAGTAAGTGTTAAAATGCCAAAGCAATGTTTATTACTGTTAATTAATGTTACTATACTAATTAAGTACTTAAGAGGACGTTGTTATAATGCCTAGATGTAAATAAGAACGAGAGTCCGTTTTATATTTATTGTTGCGCGCGCTAGTTGTTTTTAATTGTACATAAGTGTGGTTATAGGGATATTAATTTAAAATTTAGAACGAACGAAGAAGATAGGCGAAAGAACTAATCGAGAATATCGATTAGTACAAAGAAGAAACGGCTTTAGCAGACTTATTAGCGACAACAACTGCCAACAGCCTACGTTTTTTGTTACCTAATTAATTAGATTAGTTACATATTATCATTTATCATAAAGTACATTTTAAACATAGGGTATTTTTAGAAAAAGAAAATTTTCAACGAACCACCCAGTATAAATTTTAACCTCCATCATTCAGTTTTATTTAGTACCTGCATTTAAATGATCCCTTCATAATTAACATTGCGTTGAAACACCCAAAATCATTTATTTATTACTACATACTATCATTTTGAGAAATGTATATTGTGTAAATATTTAACGATACCTATTATTCATACCTGCCACGTTGAAATTGCTTATTTGTTATTGTAACAAAAAAGAATTAAAGTTTTAAACATTCCACGAATTAAAACACGAACCTCAAATAAGCAGCTTCGATAAGTACGTAGTATTTATTTCTTAATTAATTAATTCTTCCGTACACCCTTTAAAAAGAGCGTATTATTCAAAAGATGCTGACGAATTCCACAAACTAAAACATGCCTTAAAATTGATCATCTCAAATGTTGTAATTGGATAAAAAATTAAACATTTTCAACTATACACAACCAATTTTAATCACAAAAAAGGATAGAAAAAGACATAGAATATGAGTCAATTTTTCAATTTAAAACAAAAATTAGAATAAACATTAAATCGAAAAATTTAGGAAAAGTTGACCAAAATAAAAATGGAATTGTAGCAATTTCGACTGATTCAGACCAATACCACGATTGAAGTTAGGCACAAAACGTATTACATTAACTAACACTTCAATTTAGCGGAGAAAGTGCAATTCTTTGGAACAATATTAAACTAGAACAAAGTCTGATTAGAAAAAAACAAACAATGGGAACTATACGAACCAATCTTATGTAAAATTTTGAGATATCACGAGCTCTTCTATAGAATCGTAGAGTAGATTTTTCAACCTATACTATTCTGAGGTTGCTTTTTAATTAAATTAGGCCACTATAAAAAAAAAATGCCATTAAAACATAATAATACGACGTTATAGTATGTTAATTTGTTTTCTGCAGGGTGAGTTGGGAAGATTTTTAGTCATAAACACAATTCCAAAATAAATATTCAATTACCTTGATAAATAATACTAATTGTTTTATGACTTTGTAACTTTATTTATCCGATCCTAACTCCATACACCCTGATTAGTTTACATCTTTAGTTAAAATGTTCTAATAAAGAAAATAAACTTAAAAATAAAACTCTAGTCGCTCCATAGATATAGAAAAACTATTACATAAACCCTACTTGTAAATTTTCCTTATACTCTTAAAAAAAATTTAGTAACTACATTAGAATTAAATGACAAAAAAAAAGATTCGATCTTCCATAAAAGGATTAAATGAAATAACGCAAGGAAATAAATTATATAAAGAATAAACGGCAAAGAGTACTTATATTAAAAACAATGAAAACGCCACGTCGCTGTTGTAAATTTTGAAATTAATTCATTAAATCATACTAGTTGTTCATATCAGATGTTTAAAATGAACGGAAAGGACGATTTTAAAACATTGTTATCGTTGTACTATTTTCTAACGTTAACATATCCGGCACAACTTTTTAAAATGTTAAAGAAATGACAAGAATCAAATCGTCTTAATGGCCAAATCAACTCGAAACTACTTGTAGTTTTAAGTTTATAATCACACTACCGGTATGTGAAAAAGAAAATGTTAAAATACAATAATTTATGATGGATATATTGTAATAAGTAATAGATGAAAAATAAATATATATACTCAAGTTTAAGGTGTATTTTTATTTCAAAGAAAAATCATCATTTTTAATCAGCTATCATGTTAGATTATAAAGACACGCAATACAGGGAAAATAAGCGTCGCAGCTGCAACCGTGTTCCCCTCTCCCTACTACTAAACTAGTCCCACCGCATTCACTCTGTAAAGTGGCGCCACCGTTATAATATACCGAACCACATCCGAGCTGAGAGAATTTTACATTTCTCAAAAAATATTTAAAAATTGAAAATCATACTAATAAGTTGAAAAAATAGGGAATTTTAAAGATTTTAAAAATCACATAAAGTAGTTAAAAATACGAAAAGTTGTAATATTATATAAAATTGATTTATTTTATTATTTTAATTACTAAAAAAGTTTAAAAATCATTGAAATTAATTGTTAAACACTTTATTAAAAATACTTGGAGAAAATAAGTCCACTGATTTTTGCGGCAGTAGTTAATTCCCTAAAATTCGTACTTTCCTATGTGGTTTTCCACATGCTATGGGAATTTTCTTTCTATCATCAGATTCCCATTTCAGATTTCTAAAAATTTTCATTTTTATAATTAGTTTTACCATTTGTTTTCTATGGTCTATACAATTTCCTNATAATAGTATATTATTCAACAAGCGTATAATGGCGGCTGTTACCCACGAAGAAGAAGTTGCAACACGAGCGAGCGAAGCGAGCGAGTGTTGTAATCTGAGTGGGTAACATCCATTATACGCAAGTTGAATACTATACTTTATCTACAACTATTTAATTTTGAAAAAAAATCAAAAAAAGGAAAAAAAATAAACTTGATAGACATTTCAGACATAACCTCAATATAAGAAAGCTGTCATTTCTGTATATATTTTATTTTTTGATTAGTAGGCCGTGTCAGAACTGTGGAATAATGGCTTCATTATTCAACACTTTGTCAGTCACGAGTCATGAGTAATGCGTGTCATTACCCGTCAAAAATCAAATGTATAACGAATAGATAATTCAGTAGTTGTAGATAAAATATAATACTCCTATATAACAAAAAATATAATATGTATATTATTATACATATAAAATATAATAAATATTATAATAATCTAATTGGGGAGAATTTTATAAGGTCCATTATAACATCAAATATTATCAGTATTTTGTATAATACCCATTATTCTCTATGTAACATTGAAATCTGGTGGGCATCGAATTTACTACTCTTTCGCATACATCCTTGCCGTGAAACAATTCAGATTATCCACGTTGCGAATCGGAAAGTTGGCACTTTTCCACCAAAGCCCATAGATTTTCGATTGGGTTAAGATCAGGTGACCGCGCGGGCCAGGGTATTCGCCTAACGTCATTATGATCGTCAAACCAATCATGAACAATTCTTGAAGAATGCACGGGTGAATTGTCTTGGACAATCGTGATGATCCCTTCTGGATATAAGGTTCTTACTGATGGTATCAAAATATCCTCCAGCACTCGAATATATTTAATCGAATTAAATCCTTGATAATTGTGGACGTTGTAAATGGATTGGCGGTGACGTATTCAGCAATTCTCCTTCGTTGAGCATTATTAAGAATAAGTCTTCGGCCTGATCTAGATGTTGTAAGGCCAATTTTCCCGTTTTCTTCAAATATTACTGATAAGCCTACACGTTCGGCAATTTCCCGTTTATCTATTCCTACTTGATGAAGTGCAATAATTGCTCGCCTCGTAGTCAAACCTGACTTTCGTTGACCAGGAACACGAGGCATGTTGTATTTAAGAAAACGGACAAATTTGAATGCACGTAATTGTGATATTGAATAATTCTATTTATAATTTGAAGGAGAGTTTCATAAAGCTTTATTTATAAGTTATATATTAGATTAATTATATTACTGAATTTTTATCTGACGTTTTATTTATAAAAATACTCTAAAATCATTTATTAGAGGAACATATAAAAAATCGTGTATTTGTTGTTCTTAAAAATATCAAAAAAGATTTAAAATAAAATAAAATTAACACATTTAAAAAAAGGTGATCCATTCTTCGGCCCACTTCAAACTGGGACGGTTTTACCTGGGTTAAGGAAAAGGGTAAATTCCTTTAGTCTCAGAAATCGAATTGAATAGAAACAAAAGATGTCTCCATCTTCTTCCAGTACCAGCGTCATGTCGGAGCTAACAGTGGACGATTCGCATTAATTCTGAACAGAGCTGTACATAGTTATCCAAAGAATTTAGTTCGTGGTCGTGATGCCTAGATGGCAGGGTGACTTATGTGTCGCCATTCATAAAAATTTAAGTTTTACTATACGCGCCCTAACGTATTACTACGAAAAACGTAAAATAAGTTGCATATATTTTAGTATTTCTTGCATAGAGAAAAATCGATAATGTGTCCTTCAAGAATAATACCGAATTGTTGAGACTATTCGTCGGTAGGTACCGATTTGTAGACGCCAAATTTTTTAAGTAGGTGTATGAACGNTATAATCACACTACCGGTATGTGAAAAAGAAAATGTTAAAATACAATAATTTATGATGGATATATTGTAATAAGTAATAGATGAAAAATAAATATATATACTCAAGTTTAAGGTGTATTTTTATTTCAAAGAAAAATCATCATTTTTAATCAGCTATCATGTTAGATTATAAAGACACGCAATACAGGGAAAATAAGCGTCGCAGCTGCAACCGTGTTCCCCTCTCCCTACTACTAAACTAGTCCCACCGCATTCACTCTGTAAAGTGGCGCCACCGTTATAATATACCGAACCACATCCGAGCTGAGAATTTTACATTTCTCAAAAAATATTTAAAAATTGAAAATCATACTAATAAGTTGAAAAAGTAGGGAATTTTAAAGATTTTAAAAATCACATAAAGTAGTTAAAAATACGAAAAGTTGTAATATTTTATAAAATTGATATATTTTATTATTTTAATTACTAAAAAAGTTTAAAAATTATTGAAATTAATTGTTAAACACTTTATTAAAAATACTTGGAGAAAATAAGTCCACTGATTTTTGCGGCAGTAGTTAATTTCCTAAAATTCGTACTTTCCTATGTGGTTTTCCACTTGATATGGGAATTTTCTTTCTACCATCAGATTCCCATTTCAGATTTCTAAAAATTTTCATTTTTATAACTAGTTTTACCATTTGTTTCTTATGGTCTATACAATTTTCTTCGGCATATATGGCAAGTCGTCCATTAAATCCTTTTCTATATTTTTTACATTTTCACTTAATTTGTACTTTTCGTAGAGAACATTAAATCTATTTAAAATGAATGTGGTAGTGTTAATAAAGCTCTCAGTAGGTCTTCTTAAGAATTGTATATCAGTGGAACAGCCATAATCTTTATTCAAAATAAAAAATTCGTTTTCTTCAAACGCATCATTTGAATCTTTTATTAAATCAGATCGACATTATTGGCACGTTGTTTTGTCAAAAATTTTGTGGAATACATAACCTGCAACATACGCTGTCGTACAACTTTCCAATGTAATTTTTTTTTGGCCACTGCTAGATGGAATTACTTCGTTGATGTCGTCGACATTTACATCTTTCTGAGGAAGAGTGAAGACACACCTGGCTAGTTTCTGTTCTTCTACTACTTGGTTTTCTTTTTCTGCATCCATCAGTTGCTCTTTATCTGATCCAGACAATATCAGTACACTGGCCTCATCAGCAATACAATTACTAGTATCCACCTCCATTCCCAATCTAACGTTGCTGTTATGCTGCATCGCAATTCGAAATTGTCGAACTGTAGGCGTCGAGTTATAACCGCCTCTGCTTCTGACCACAGAAAAAAAATTTTCTATAGGGTCTTGATTTAGAAAATTTGTTAACAGATATTTAATTTTCATTAATTTCAGTTCCGACCATAATAATAAAATAGATCGTATGGTCTATTGAAACCCCTCCAAACAGTAAATGTTATTTCTTTTTGTTTCTGTATTATTTGCTACCTCGTAAACATCAATGTGTTTAAAAAAAATTAATCCCTCTAATAAAATATTTTCAGGTCTATCATTGTAAATCGATAATGCTCTTTTGTTGGGATTATTATCATTTAACGCTCTACTGTTTAGAGTATCAAATATATTATTTACACTTTCAATAAAACCGGCGGTATCTATCGCTGTATTACTTTTTAATTGCATCGTTCCTCTGGCTGTAGCAACTGTTGCTGCAACTGTGTGCGAGAATATTTGTGTTGCATATTTGACTCGCATTTTCTCAAATGTTGTTGGTTTAATGTGGGATTCACGGATTTTGAGCATTGCTCTTGTAGTAGTACTTTTTTGATCTATTTTGTAGGTGTCGACAACGTCGTTCCACGAAATTGTTTTTCCATTAACTACAAACTTTAGTTTCGGATTTATGAAATTGTTTCTTAAAGATTTAATTAAATGCGGAGCGTCAAAACTTGTAAAAAATTTTTTATTATCTATTAAAACCATTCGATTATTTACAGTTGCTCCTAATAGCTCCATCGCTTTTCTGTTATTGGATCCTTGGTCGCTGACTAACATCAGAGGATTTAAGTTCATTTTCTTTAATTCTCTGATAACATCTTTTATGATTAGATGCAGCGTAGAACTTTTTACAGGTCTAGCGGATGTATAATATCCTAATGGTATTTTGTAATTATGAAGCAAACCCCGCAGATAAAATACAAGAGCCGTGTTGGCTAGTTTGGACTCTTTGCCATAGTTGGCCAGATCTTGAAATCCTTCAATTATATCCTGGAATTTATTATATTCCAGCTGTGTTTTTAACCAAATTTCATCAAATATTACCACGCAATGTTTTTCGTAATCTGTCATACTTTTAACTTTTGAAGCTAATTTCTTTGTCAGTGTAGTTTTGATCCTTGTTTTTAAATTTAAAACTTTCAACCAAGACTGTATAGTTCTGACCGCTGGCAGAACAAACTTTAATTTATTTAACATAAAACTGTACGTGCTGGGTGATTTGTAGAAAAGAGACATTGCGATATGCTTTTCAGCCTTACTCCATTTAGATTTTCTTTTTCGCTAAATTTGCATATTTATAAAAGTTCTGACAGCTTCGCTCTTGTGTCTAATTAGGTTGTCAATAATGGTTTGAGGACAAAAACTACTACTATTACGTTTCTTCTGTAAGCGGTATGTTTGTTGACATCGCGCTCAATATTTTAATCGTAATTGTCGCATTTTATTCGTCAACAGTTTACATTTACTTCTTGATGACACTTTCCTTTTGGTAGGCATATTCATAATTCGATCACTTACTACACTCATGTTAGAAGAACTAGAAGTACTCTGGTGTTGCTTTTCGTCTGGAGTATTATAGTTGACTGTGAGAGTTGATAATGCCTCCGAATCAGAATTTGATGTTGTGCTAGAATTGTCAGCAAATTGTCTTTTCCTACCATACGTTTTAACAAGCGAATGTGTTCGGACTGGGCTAGTTGGAACAGCAAAGGTGCGAGTATCAACGTCTGCACAAACATAAGAAAAACGCTTATTAAGTTTATGTTTTAAAAGAAAGCCACGGGAAGGGCGTTTCGACATAATGTTTTTCTTCGCGAGTTGATAAGTATATCACTTTTTAAAAAATGTCTTTCACAAAGTTTTGTTTCTTTTAACTCTTCGACGTCCATCAATGCAATTTCAATATTTCCGCATCGTTTTTGCCATTCGATTGCTCTTTGTTTTTCTTTTATAGGAAATTTGAAATAACTTATTCCATTATCTTTTAACCTGTGTTTTCCACAGTTAATATAATAACACATATTTTTAAGCGGCATTTTCTTGAGGGCACTAATGCATACGATAAAAATTACACTTAAAACTGCCGAGAACACTAACAACAGAAGAATAAAATTTCAATTTAGGACGCTAAGCGCACGCTTGCGCACAAGTCCTCAAGCTACTTCAACTTGGGTAGCGCCATCTAAATGTGGAGATATTTTACGGCGACGCGTAAAACTATCGTATGACATGTCTTTAGATCCTAAAGAAATTCGTTTTTAAAGCGACATCTTTTATTAAATAGCTGTAAATAATAAACTAAATTCAAAATCTCAAAAACCACCAATGTTAAAATAAATTCAGATTAAATAGACATTATTCTCATTAATATCATTATACATATATCCAATATACAATGTTTTAATCGTTATTTAAATACTACCATTTAAAGATGATCTCGCAAAACTTTCTAAATCTCCATCTCAATTACCGTTATTCGAAATGTAGGCTACTGTTACATACAGAACACACCTGTGTTCGTTTAGACATAAAAAATGGCCAGTAAAAAAGAAATTTTTGAAAATAATTCGAAACCAAAAGTGAACAAGTCAAAAAAGTGTTGTGAATTTTTAAATTACGTTGCATCGTGCGAAAAACACAACGTTTTTTCGGTGATAATAGCCACAATAGCAATAGGGATTATTTTGTTTATAAGTTTAGATGAGTGTAGAAAATGTTTTAATAATACAAAAGAAATAAAATGTTCACAACAAAAAATACAAATAGTTGAAAGTGAGAAACGAAAAGTTTTTGGGGTTTACACGTTAACCAACGACGATGGATTTTTACACAATTTATTTGATGTTTTGGAGAAGGTGGGATATCAAAAAAAAGATTTTGAAGAATCGGATAATTGGGATTTACTTTGGGCGCATGCTTATCCGTTTAGAAGTTTATATTCAAAGTTGAATAATTTAAAACCGCATCAAAAAGTTAATCATTTTCCGGGGTGTGGGTACATAACAAACAAAGTTGATTTAGCAACAAGTGGATTAAAATATATTCCACCTGCGTTTAAACTTCCAGAACATAAAGAGAAATTACTAGAATATGTTCGAACTAATCCGAAGAAACAATTCGTTCAGAAAGATAATAATCATAGGAACATTATGATAAGAAATATTTCCGATATTGATTTAAACCAAAACGGAACGTTTATACAAGAATTTGTTGACAAACCACTATTAGTCAGTGGTTATAAATTTGATATAGGTATTTATACAATTATAACATCAGTGAACCCATTGAGAGTGTACATTTATAATGGTGACGCTTTATTAAGATTTTGTCCTGTTGAATATTACCCGTTTGACCCAAAAAATATCGATAAGTACGTCGTTGGTGATGATTATTTACCAACATGGGAAGTTCCCGATTTAAAAAGTTATTATAAATCTTTAGGATTTGGAATGAAAGAGAGTTTGAACGCATACTTGCGTTCAAAAGGAAAAAACCCCGATGTTATTTGGGAACAAATAGAGGATTCTTTAAGAATTGTTATTATGAATAAGGAACCAAAAATTATTGAAGTTATAAATAGGTATTTAAATAACAAAAATTTTATATATTTTGTATTTAGGCGAAAATCATCGAGATATACTACGTTTAATGTAAATTATATGTATCTCGATGGCGAAAATAGTATAGTGTATGAACTCCCTATGAACGCTGTTGTTATGAACGTATCCCCTCCGCAAAGGTCTTGCTATGACGTCATTGGAAGAATTGTCATTTCTGTTTTCATTTATATACGTAAACCAACAGAAACTCATTATTTCTTGAGTTTAATAACACTTGTTTAATTTTTAAATAATTATTAACATAAATATTATTATTATATTAAATTTATATTATATGATATTGTTATATTTTTCCTCCAATGACGTCACGTTTCCCACCTCACCCCGCCAACGTCAAGTTGTTCGAGTTGGATAACCTTATAACCAATACTCAACGGACCTTGGTGTATGGTGTTGGTTGATGCACATCTGGTTGCAGAAATTCAAAATTGATTGAAATTAGTTGTGCAACGCCATTCGTTGCGCAACCAATTGCGACGGCTAGCCCGAATGATTCTAGTTCTAGGTCTTGTGTTAATTCAAGTGATAGTGATAGTGTAAAACTAGAACTAACACTAGAACTAGAACTAGAAACATTCGGATACTTTCTAGTTCTAGGTCTAGTGTTAGTTCTAGTTTTAGTGCAATAAAAATATGCAACACAGTGATATCTAATACTAACGAGCGCTACCTAGCACTGTCACTAGAACTAACACAAGACCTAGAACTAAAATGAATCTAAAATGATCTAGAACAAGAATGTTTTTTAGAAACATTCCGGTTTAGCCATCTCAACACGTTGGCTGTCACCATACAAGCAATTAAGTAATTCCCTAGGGGCCGCTGTAAAAATATGGTACACTAGAGTTTCTTTTTTGAAAAACGACATCTTTTTTACGTGTAATTGGTATATACAGGGTGTCTCAGCGAGACCGGTCATTAGACGTTTCTGGGGTTCTGGACAAACAAAAAATCTGAGAATGCAGACTTAAGTATTATCAATTACGTTCTCTTCATCTAAAATATTTTCAGATTTCTAGCACTTCCGGTTATACCGGAAGTCGCCACCTACTTTATTTTTTTAAATGGAACACCCTGTATATTTTTACATATTTGGATTTGTCTGTTTTGAAGGTTTATAAATAACTTTACTTTTTGCAATTTGAACCAGCAATTCTCGAGTTATTCGAATTTTTCTAGAAAAATTTGCTCCAGCGGACATTTGTTCAAAAAATCATAGAACACTCAATTTTTGAGATATCAATTTAGGATTCAGAACATGCTTAAACAACATGATGGAGTATGTTTTGGTGCCGAGAACGGCTGTCTAGATCGTTTGGTCACTTTACTATGATACGTTAACTTTTCGAAATTTGGAAGCACCATAACTTCATTTTTTTAAATGGCACCCCCCATATTTTATTACTTAGTCGTCTTCGGCGTCTCATTTTACATCTTTTATATTCCATATGTCCTATGCCTAACATTAATAGTTTGAGAAATAATTAGGGTTTTTTGAAAAATGCTCACATATCATATGGATATTAACCTAGTGTGCCATGGAAAACAAATGTTTAATGACTTATTGATAAACGTCAAAGTCTAATTTAGGTTGTTTGATGCTTGTGAGTCTAAAACCAGTTAAAATGGATATTAATAACGTAAATAATGTTTATACAAATGAAGAAATCCATAATTTATTTTTTGTGCACGAAAAGTGCGACAAAGTTCTTAGTAGAACTTGCAGAATGTTTAATGAAAATTATCCACATTTATCTCCGATGACAAAAGGTAAATTTAGAGGAATAGAAGCAAATTTTTTGCATTTTGGACGAATTAATCACGTGTTAAACTGACCAAAAAATGTAGTAGATAATGCAACGGAAGAGGTGAATACCTTGGCTTATTTCGAGCCCAGTCCCAACACCTCAATTCGAGCTGCCAAAGAAGATCTGGGAATCATACTACGAACTTTGTCGCGCTTTTCATGCAAAAAAAATAAATTAAGAATTTCTTGATTTGTGTAAATATTACTTTCGTTATTGTTATCGATTTTAACTCGTTTCAGTACTAATATTAAGGGACATAACAGATAATTATTAGCTCACATGCATCAAGTGACGTAAACAAGTGAGTCTTTGACAAGAACTCATTGAGAAGGCTTGTTTTTCATGGCACACTAGGCTAAATATCCATATGATATGTGTGCATTTTTCAAAAAACCCTAATTATCTCCCAAACTATTAATATTAGGTATGGGCCATATGGGATATAAAAGATGTAGAATGAGACACCGAAGACGACTAAAAAATAAAATATGGGGGGTGCCATTTAAAAAAATGAAGTTATGGTACTTCCAAATTTTGAAAAGTTAACGTGCCATAGTAAAGTGATCAAACGTTCTAGACCGCAGTTCTCGGCACCAAAACATACTCCATCATGTTGCTTAAGCATGTTCTCAATCCTAAATTGATATCCCAAAAATTGAGTGTTTTCTGATTTTTTGAACAAATGTCTGCTGGAGCAGATTTTTCTAGAAAAATTCGAATAACTCGAGAACGACCGAATCAAATTGCAAAAAGTAAAGTTATTTATAAACCTTGAAAACAGACAAATCCAAATATGTAAAAATATACAGGATGTTCCATTTAAAAAAATAAAGTTGGTGGCGACTTCCGGTGTAACCGGAAGTGCTAGAAATATGAAAATATTTTAGATGAAGAGAACGTAATTGATAATACTTTATTCTGCATTCTCAAATTTTTTGTTTGGCCAGAACCCCAGAAACGTCTAATGACCGGTCTCGCTGAGACACCCTGTATGAGGGTAGAAAGCAAAAAAAAAAGTGAATTCACCAGTGATCCTCATGGCACTGCAGTAACTGTTTTGCTTTAGTACCATGAGGATCACCATTATTACTCAAGTGCAATGAGATCTTGACTTACACTTGACTTATACTTGTCAGAAACATGACATCTTGTGGAAACTAATTTTCCTTGTTTTTGTGCATCTCCAGTTTGTACATCTTCTTCTTTTTCGCCGATTGTTGTTATTCTTTTCTTCACTTTGCACTGAGCTCTGCTTCAGGGAATCTGAACGTTTTGGTGTAACGTCATTCTTTTCAATACCTAGCATCTCAAGCACAAGCATCTCCCTGAATTAGGCAATATAAATTTTCCTTTTGTGAAAACGATTGTAAATGAAAAGCGCATTAACTACAGCAGTATTTAATATAAATGGTTATAATGGTTTTTCTCAAGGGCGTAAAATAACTTGATATTTGGTCTGAAAGGTCTATCCCTTGCTTGCAATTGTTGTATTCTAAAACAGAAACTGGCTTACAAAATTTCTCTCCCAACCTGTTTTTTCATCCAGTTGAAACCTTTTCAACAACAATTCCTTTCGAATTTTGTTTACCAACCACTTCTCCTTTTTTTAGTTTTTTTTGTCATGATATCCTTTGGTAAGTATTTCCTGTTCTTGCTTAGGGTATCTGATAAATGGGTATCTCTGTAAAAGTGAAATTGCCAATGGCACTGATGTATAAAAGTTATCCACTACTATAAGCCTTCCTTCAGATAAATATGGCCCTGCAAGTTCCATAACTACTCTTTCAGCAAGTCCAGCAGACTGCAGGCCAGTAACTGTTTGTCCAGAATACAGTGACACGCTCAATGTATAACCAATTGGCTTTTGTTGGGAATGTACTGTCTGAATAATAATCGGCCACGAAAAGGAATCATTGTTTCATCAACAGCTATTTTGTTTACCAACCACTTCTCCTTTTTTTAGTTTTTTTTTTGTCATGATATCCTTTGGTAAGTACTTCCTGTTCTTCCTTAGGGTATCTAATAAATGAGTATCTCTCTGTAAAAGTGAAATTGCCAATGGCACTGATGTATAAAAGTTATCCACTACTATAAGCCTTCCTTCAGATAAATATGGCCCTGCAAGATCCATAACTACTCTTTCAGCAAGTCCAGCAGAAAAGACGAAAAAGAATCATTGTTTCATCAACAGCTATCATTTCTCCAGGCACATATTCGACATTGCATCGTTCCTTCATCATGTCAATTAGATTTGTAACTTTGTATAACCTATCACTTTTGTCAGCCGTCGAATTATCAGCAAAATGAACGAATCTCAGCAATAGTTGAAATCTATTTCTGCTCATTACTTTTGGAATGATACAATTTTTGTATAAAAT
>NW_019281246.1:0-32345 GCF_000648695.1 Onthophagus taurus | reverse complement strand
GAAACATGACTTGTGTTAAGAATTTTTTACTCTTACATGTTCGATGAGGTGTTTCTTCTTCGGGAAGAAGGTAGTAGTTTGTCTTAGTTTTGGTTATGTGAAACCATTTCATCAATATGAAGAAACTCTAACATTTCTTGAAAATATAGGCTAGGTTCTTGTAACATACAAAGTGCAAATTCTAATTGACGCTTTTTATTGTCATCGGTCAAAACAGGTATCAATGTACCTGTGAAATTCTCTTTATGACTCCTTCCTTCAAAATTCTGTGCACTGTTCCCAATGACTCGTTAATATTGTTACAAAGACTGCGGATGGTTGATATTTGTGCTATGGAAACTTCCGAGATTTTCTTTTTTATACCTTCTCTGTCTTTGCGTTTCCTTCCAGAATTTCCTTTTTTCTTTGAGACGACGTTAGCTGTACAAGATCCGACATTATAATGCTGTTTTGCTGTATTCCAAATTCGGTTTATTGTCCGCATACAAACGTAGAATTTGCTGCTGCGCTGCTTAATTGCACCGTGTTTCAACTTTTCATTGCTTACGTTTTTCAGCAGATATTATAAGACACCTTGTCGCTGTTCGTTGCTTAAATTATTTTTTTTCAACGCTCCTTTATAATTTTGTATATTTTCTGACATGATTTTTTTCAATTTTTATACTTGGTGGAGTATATATAAAATTAACTTTTTTTTTACCAAGATTTAGTAATTGACACTGGTGACACTTATTTTAGAACGGAGGTAGTATGTATTTACTAGGTGTTATACAATTGTGCTATGCATAATATGGAAAAAAAAGTTCCATATGCAAATACTGCCAAGTATTTAGGCATGACCTTAGAGACTAAATTATAATGGCAGGAGAATTGAAAAAGAAGAAGACAGAACTAGAACAGTGTATTGGCTCATGGATAAACAATATGTGCTGACATATTGCATAATAAATCCCTGAAAATCTTTTTCAACCCTAGAAGTGTTCTTTAATATATTAATGAGGAAGCCATCCAACTTTTGGACAACATCCAGCTAGGCCTTTACCTACTTCTTTGTTTATGATGCGTCACATGTGAAGATGATATTGCGCAGATTTAAAAGAAAAGAAATTTTTTTAACAGAAATAAATATATTAGCTTTCAATTGAAAAAATTCATTTTTTTCTTATACTGTCACCTTTATTTTTCGATCCAATTAATTCAACAAAATTAATTTAATCGTAATATTGTTTGAAGACGGACGGCTTAACCCGAATGTTTCTAGTTCTAGGTCTAGTGTTAGTTCTAGTTAACTAACATAAAAAAAATATTCTAAAATTCTAAAATTATTCATATAACGGATTTTTGGCTATAACGAACACCCACTTCCCCGTATTAATTCGTTATATCAAGGTTTTACTGTAGTTATGAATTCTAATTTGTTGGTAAACGTGGTAATATTTTTTGCTTTGATTTCGTGACTATGTAACATTTGAGATAAAGCAAATAGAAAGAATTTTTTTTGGTGAAATACGATTGCGTGTTGAAACTCAATAGAAAAGATTTTAGTTTATAGTTTTTAGATTTTTAAAGTGAAAATAATAAAAATTTGTAATAACAAAATAAAGTTTCCATCTTAATCGAATCTTAATTAACCCGGTTGGGATTAAACATTTTTAATTCCCCGTTTCGGGATAAAGCAAACTGGGTAATATAAAAATTAAAATTCATCTCGTTGAACTCAATTTCGTTGGTTGCTCGAGCAACACAATTTCCAGTTTCTGCTTTGTTGTGCTGTAAGCCATTAAATAAAAATACATCTCGATCTGGCGCACAAAAATGTTTCAATTTTGAAGTTTCGTTTTGTTTGGTAAATAAATAGAGCCCAGATAGGGAAGGAAATGTAAGTGTATGTAAGTTTTTTAAATTGTACGAAATGGTATAGGACCTAGATTTATTGTTTACGATCTTGAACCAAGAAAGAATAACTCGAGGAGAAATGGAGGAAAGGTTTTATGCGGACATTTTATATCTTATATCTCGAAAATAATAATATCTACAATGTAAAATGGAACTCCATTTGAAACAATGTACGATGTGGAATTAAAATAAAAATGATTTCATTTGAAATTAATGTGTATTTACCAGAAATAAAAAAATCTGCAAAAAAAAATTATAAAGTATTATAGACAAAATCGATGTTGAATCTGTAAAACGATGCGTTTTCCGCAACTGTTTGTAAAAGAACCGAATTATAGCCTCGAAAAACTGGGGATTACCCGAGGGCGTGAAGAGTAAGTGACCCATTTTCTGGTACCTCAATTGTGGCACCGTTGACAAAGCATGACGTAAATGTGGAAAATACCCGAAAAATCAACAACAACGATTGTAAAATATTCACAAAAAACGTTTTGTCCCAAAAAATTGAATACTGATAAAGGATTACAACGAAAAATTTGTTTGTGTCGATGTTTGTGGAAATGAAAGAAAATATTTCGATTAAATTAATTTTGTTGAATTAATTGGATCGAAACATAAAGGTAATAAAGGTAATTGTGACGTGATTTTTTCAATTGAAAGCTAAAATATGTATTGATATTTAAAAAAAATTCTTTTCTTTTAAGTCTACGTACTATCATCTTCACATGGCATGCATCATAAATAAAGAAGCAAATAAAGCCCTAGCTGGATGTTGTCCAAGAATTGGATGGTTTCCATTAATATATTAAAGAAGACTTCTAGGGTTGAAAAAAATTTTCAGGAATTTATTATGCATTGTCAGTACATATTGTTTACCCATGACCCAATGCATATATTTCAGTCCTAATTCTGTTTTTTTTCTTTTTCACTTTTTCACTTCTCCTGCCATTGTAATTTAGCCTCCAACGTCATGCCTAAATACTTGGCAGTATTTGCATATGGAATGACATTATGATTAATAGTCACATCGTTCTACTTTTCGTCGTTCTGTTATTGTCTGATGCGACTTGAAGTTTATCGGAGCTTCTTCAATTTTTCTAGCCACAGCAAGTATCATCAACAAAGGTAGTAGTCATAGTTTGAGATGATTGGAATAAATCTTCATGAATGTGTTCTTTCCTGAACAATAGGTATAGGATTGAACCTAAGACACTGCCTTGGGAAACATCGGTGTCAAATCCTTTAATTTTGGAATATTCTTGCTTCTAGTAATGGACTTGAACGTTTCACAAATACTTTTCGAAAAAGTGTAGATATACTCAGGAATAATGAGTTTGGTCTATATGAACAAATCTCGTTTGGAAGCTTTCCTAGTTTGGATATCATCGTTTTCAACATATGAGAACGTGCTTTTTCGCTTCAGTCGACTACTATGTGGATTTTCAAGTTGAGTGAAACTCGTATTCCTCTTGTATAGCTGCATTGTATAATTCTCTATCTTTGATTGTTATAATTCTTCTCCACCAATAAACCTATCTCCTAGCCGCCGGAGAAAAGATTTATGGTCCTCCTTTTTTAAACTATATCTTGGCAGGTAGTACCAAGTACCATACAACGCTCAGATCTAACATATGAGAACGTGTTTTTGGTCGCTTCAACTTTCCCAGTTGAATGAAACTCGTATTCTTTTTGTATAGCTGCATTGTATAATTCTCTATTAAAGTTTAATCCAAGAATAAACCTATCACTTTGGCGCTGAAGAAAAGATATATGGTCTTCCTTTTTTTAATTATATCCTGGCAGGCAGTAAATTGCTGCTAGCGTTAGCATACAGCTCTTAGTTTTAATTTTGATCGAGGTTGCTTCTATTTGCTCATTTTCGTATCTTTCTTCTTCATGGCAGGCGAAATCTTCCTTGATACAAGTGTGTAGGTGTACTTATAATAACCTGATGGTTTCTTGGGTTGGTTGGAGATTCTGAGCAGTTTGGGCAAAGGATACTTCAAGATTCTGGGCTCATTGTAATTTATGGTTGGTTTCTGGTTGCTTAAATTTCCAATTAGGTATCTTAACTAGTGCAATTATTTTTTCAGGAAAAAAGCAAGTAGGCCAAATTGTATCGGGTGAATGTGGTCAGTTAGTTATTTTTTGTGGAATTATCATTTTCTCCAGCATTTATATTCCATAGAGTTAGATTCAAAAATTACTTCCTGAATGGGGCGCCAAGCTGCTCACTTGGCTTAGCTTCTAAATCAGGTTGGATGACGGGTGATTTAATCTTGGAAGTATTAAAGCATTTATGCAAGCATGCAAATTCATCAACTGAACGCCCAATTCTATTGCTTCTTGATAACCATGAGTCGCACTCTACCGTAGATGCAATTAATTATTGCCGAGCAAACGGTACCACAATTCTGTCGTTTCCTCTATACACTAGCTTCAACCGCTAGACGTTGGAGTTTATGGCCCGTTCAAAGCCAGTCTCAAAAGTGCATTTAATGACTGGATGTTGACCAACGCTGGAAAGCAAATATCTATTTACGATTTTCCTTCCTTAGCAAACAAAGCGTATTTGAATTTATTTACTCCCAAAAATATTTTAGGCTTTTGAGAAACCAGGAATTTGGCCAATAAACAAATTAGTTTTCTCTGATGAAGATTTTTTATCTAGTTATGTAACTGATCGAGATGATATTGATTTAACTAATCAGACAAACAACCCCGAACATAGTCAAGGCCTAACCAGTAAGAGCCCAAACCTATCTACATCAACTTTATCAGAACCGCCAATATCTGTGGTACTAAATCAAGTGGCATCAACGTCGGTGGTATCAGCTTTCACAGAATTGAATGAAAGTGCTTCAATTCTGAATCATCTTCCAAAACACGTTAAACCTTTTCCCAAGGCAGGAGCCAGAAAGAAAACTTCGAAAGTGATGAAAGAAAAATCTCGTATTTACACATCAACTCCAGAAAAAATGAGATTAGAAGAAAATTTGAAGCAAAGGAACGAAAAGAAATTAAAGCAAGTAACAAAAAAACTAAAAATAAATACAAATAATGCAATATACATATACACAGCAGGAGTCAGGGTCTTCTTCTGATTCAGTAGATGATATCAACGACGAGGAATTCCCACCACTGTGCGATGACGATCTGTTGAATGTTGATGATTTTGTTGTTGTAAAATTTTGCACCAAAAAAACTGTCAATAATTTTTTGGCGAAAGTACTGCGTATACTTGATGAACACGAAATGGAAATTAAGTTTTTACGAAAGCAAAAAAAAATCAACAAATTTTCTTTTCCACAAAATGATGATATCAGTTTAGTATCACGTGAAGATATTATACTTAAACTTTCGAGCCCAATTCCTGCTGGTGGTACAACTCACCTGGCTAATTATTTGTATTTCCTTAGTTTACCAAATATTGTACTTCAATAAATATTTTCAAGCATTGGTTTTCTTATTAATTTCCTACTTGTATCAAATTACTTGTATCCCTCAGGGTGTATCAAACTACATAACAGTGAATTTTAGTAAATTCATTTTTCTTGATTTAAAAGTTAGCCATGGTCATGAAAATGAATTGAATTATGATATATATAGAAAAGCAACAATAATACCCACAACTATACCGTACGATTCAGCACATCCAATCAACCAAAACTGGCTAATTTCAGATTTTTAATTCAGAGAGCGATAACATACCCTTTATCGGATGAAAATCATAAAAAAGAATTTAAATACATCAAAGATTTAGCTTTTCAAAACGGGTTCCCAATGAATATCATACAGAAACTCGTTAATAGACTGTTAAAACAGAAAGACCCATTATATGTGAAAATAGAGGAAGAACCACGGATTTACAGACCTATAAATTTCAATAATATCACATACAATTCTAAGCATATTTTTAAAAAGAATAACATTACTTTGGCATTCTCCAACAGAAACAATCTACTGAATATTTTTTCTATCATAATAAAAGAGATATTCTAAAAGAGAGTGGGGTTTATTTCATCGAATGTTCAGACTGTTATTCGGCTTACATCGGACAAACAGGAAGAAGATTGGAGAATAGAATACAGGAGTACAAAACCAAGGAAGGATCCAACATCTTGAAACATGCCAAAGAAAAAGGACACAGCATCGATTATGAAAACACAGTTCTGTTACATAAATGTGAAAAAGGTAAAAAGCTAGACCTTTATGAAATTTTGGAAATACAGAAACACAAATTAAATAAAAATACAATTTTACTCAACGAACAATTGGAAACGTATGAAAAACCTTTTGTCGGCTAACTTCATGTAATTTGCATTTTGTTTTCTTTCGTTTATTTGTGCTCTGTTTGCTGCTTGAACGCTAATTTCGATGTACTATTGTATAGATTTGGCTGAAGATGGGGAGGTTCATTGCCCGAAACTAGTACCATATAAAATAAAAATAATATAAGCAAGTAAGAAGTTTTTATTACAATTACCTTTTACATAACAGTGAGGTAGTTTGATACAGAAGACGATTTTTTTTTAAATCTTTTGTGTCTAAATTATAATACATTTATGAATTTTGACAATTAAGGGATATATGGAAAGGCCTACTCAAAATTTTAACAAAACTACAAAACTTTTCAATATTCCCGAAACGTAACAGCTGCTGTTAAGCAAAAATCATATCAATGTGTCTCTCTCTCCCCTATACTAAAAATTATTTTAAATAAAAGGACAGAAAGTTAGACCTTTTTTTTGTATTTAACAAATTTTTTTTATTATTAAAATATATCTAAATATATTTTAAACGGGTTTTAAAGTTGAAGAATCGTCGCCATCGTTTTTAGGAACTTTCGTCGCGTTGCAATACCACTCTGTGATATTGGTTGTATACTTTGTTGGGTACGATAATTAATTAACACACTGTATTTAACTTCTGTTTTGAGGTTAATAGTTCTGCCTTCAACGGAGGGTGCTCTCAATTGTAGCTTCCTTCTCCCTCAACATATAACAACGTAACGCTGCATAACAATTAAAACTAGAACTAACACTAGCTAGAACTAGAAAGTTTCGAGTTTTTCTAGTTCTAGGTGTAGTTAGTTCTAGTTTTAGTTCAATGAAAAATCTATGAACGCTAACATTTATATTTAAATATACAGATGTGTTAAATAATAAAAATAATAATGTATTATGTTAATAACCCAGAGGGCATACATTCGTCACAATCGAAATATAAATACAACATAAAAACATATAAAAATAAATTACTAAATACATTACATTACATTAAATCCTCGATAAAATAATCGGTGTCCTACGGTGCAATACATTATAAAAATATTAATCGAAGGACTCTATGTCGTTTAAGAAATCATCTATGGAGTAATATGCCTTCTTTATTAAAACATTTTTAATTTTGGTTATAAAAGCTTTATAAGGTAAGCTTCTATAATCACAATGCAAGATATTGAAGAATTTCACTTATAGTAATTATATGCGTTTCTCGACCTCTCCAGTCGCAGTGCCTCTGGTCAAATGTCATTCCTCCCCTAGTGCCATAATTGTGAACATCACTATTTTTCCTGTGCTGACTATGCACACTATGTAAAAAAGTGAGCTTTAAACACTCCAAAATATATAATTAAGGTAGTGTTAATATTTTTACTTTGATAAAAGAAGGCCTACAGTCATCAGTGTAGTTCAAGTTAGCAACATTTCTAATAGCTCTTCTTTGTATACCAAACATTCTTTTATTGATAGGGGAATAACTTAGATGGCTCTGAAAAAGCGCAAAATACGCGGAACGCAATACCCGAGTAGAGGAAAACTCAGACAGACGACGCAACAGAAAGACAGTGAAGCTTAAGCGTGAGGCTAATTTCTCACCATGAACATTCCAGGTAAGCCCGAAATCCAGATGAACACCCAATAACCTGGCTCTTCTATCCGCTACATAGGATTTAATAATGACCGTTTTTGTAATCGTTTTATCAGCATTCAGTGTTAGACGATTACTTGCAAACCAATGCCTTGCCGATTTTAACATTAAATCTTGCAATCCCCTGGCATCAAAGTAAGAATCATGTTTTGTCAGGAAACTTGTGTCATCCGCATACAAGATTGAACTTGAGCTGCCACCACTCAGGAAAGAAGGCAAATCATTTACATATTTTAAGAATAAAATAAGACCCAAAACTGACCCCTGAGGAACACCACTTGTAATATTCCCAGGGTTAGACATCACCGAGTTAAATTTAACAAATTTACTTCTATTTGTAAGATAAGATGACAAAAGCTTACAAGCGTCCGGGGCGACATTGTAAGCGTACAGTTTACGTATTAAGATAGAATGAGACACGCAATCAAAAGCTTTGGTAAGATCCAAAAACTAGCCTCAGTGTATTGCGAAGCCACAAAACCATCGACCACATATTAGTTTCAAAATAATTGATTAATTGATTTTTCAACAGCATTTCAAAAATTTTTGACAACACCGGCAGTATACTAATTGGTCTAAAGTTCGAAGGATCATCAATATCACCTTTTTTGAATAGCGGCAAAACACTTGCCAACTTAAAATTATCAGGAAAACATCCTGTGTTTAAACACTGATTGAATAGAGTAGTAAGTACTGGGATCAGACAGTTTTTGACCTTTTTTATCATCACCGCGTTTAAACCAAACGCATCAACCGATTTGTCAGGCTTAAGGGCGTCAAAGGAATCCCGTATCTCTACCTATGAGAAAGCTTTAAAGGTAAAATATTATATACAAAATATATAGTATTAATAGTATGACTTAAAAATATTTTATCTACGACTGCTTGGATAAGTCATCATTACCGCACTCATTTGAGGTGATTTGAGTTACGTAATGAAATTCATTACCGCACTGGTTTCATTACGTAACGCATTTTTAGCCTAATCAGAACAGACTTAATTTATTCAAACGAGCAACAATACAAAATAAAAAGTGCTATCTACTTACAAAGAAACAATACTATTTATTATAAACATTAATTGTTATGTTTTTACATTTCGAAACACTTATTCCAGATGAGTAAATATGTTGTTGAAACTGACAATTCAAAATTGTCTTCAAAATATTTTTATAAATATCAAATGGACTTTTTTAAAGAAATTGATTTTTTAGTAATTTTTAGCAGTCGTAGATAAAATGCTGTATATCACACGTGGGCTAGAGCATAATACTCGTGTGATTACACGACTCGGTCTACGACCTCGTCGTGCAATTCTTCACACTCGTACAGTAATTATGTTTCTAGCCCACTTGTAATATAAATAACTATTGTTCGTTCTAACTATGTTCGTTATATCGAGGTTTTACTGTATATAGAACTCAAATCTTAATGAAATCAATGAACTTTAATAAGTTTCAATTTACTCCAATTGTAATATAGAATTCTGTCATCATTTGATTAAAATTCCCCAACTAACATTGACCTCCCTTTATCTTGTTGCTTTATTGAAATCTATTTCAATTTCTTGAAGCGGAATCACTTTGAATCTGTTTATGATCGTTTTAAATCTGTTACGAAACACTACAAGCTTTTTTTTAAGTGACAATAATTGTCGTTGATTGTGCTAATTTAACGACCATTATTGTTGGTACCGCGCTCGATATCATCAACCTTGCGGGAGCGTTCACATGCTAATCCCAGTGGACGCGCCGCCAATGTATATTGATGAGAAGGTAGGGACCTATGCGTGCTGTTGCTGCTGCTGGTGATCGATTTGTTAGATAAACAGGTTTACAATGACAATAATACACTGTGAGTTAGTCGACGACGTTAGTATATAGTGTCGCATTATTATAGTTTCGGCATTGTGGACGTTAATCTGTACATTATGTGGTTTAACGCAGAAATTAACATTAATAACTTTTTGATTAATACCTCAATACACTATAATTACATTTCAAAGTTATTTATTACTCCACAAAAAAAAATGATCGAATAAATGTTCAAATCGAGTATCAAACAGTCGTCATCAATTCCGTTTTAAAACAAATAGTTCGTACGGGATTTCAAAAGCGTCGACAAACAAACGAGCAGGACAGTATGCAGTAGAAAATTCCTCGCGTCCAATAAATATCACCACCGTCCTCGAAGCTCCGTAGAAGTACCATCCATAGAACACACGGACACGGAGAAATTGCAATCAAACTTTATAGCTGTGCTAGTAAAAGTTTTCAAGGGCATCCGAAGGAGGCGATATTCCAAACCACAACGACCATCTCGGTATGAAAACACCACTATGACATCTCCGTTTTAACAAATCGCCCTGAAAACAAATAATGGCGATTCGAGGCAGGACCAGAAAAGGTAAAATGGTTTATTGCGTCGGTTGGGCACGCGTGAAATGCAATTTGTTTAAATCAGTCGTCATCGTCGTTCACGTCGTTTTTGTTATTCTCGTTGGTTTCCCCGCAGTCGTTTCGAACGTTGTTCTCGTTGGAACTTGGGAGCGAGGAGAGAGTGGTGAATATTGAAGGTGGCGTAACCGTTCGAAATGATTACTTGATTGGATTGGTTTCGTTTAGGTCTTTTCATTTTAACTCAAGTGGTGTGTTGCGTGTGCCTTTAGGTGTTAAAAGCCAATTTCAATAAGTCAGTGGGACATTTTCGTTTTAGACCAGTGAGAGAGGCTTCGTGATAGTTTTTGTAATATGTCATTGCCAATGAGGTTGTTTCATTTTATTCTCAGCTCGCAGAAATTTGTTAAAGAAAGATGTAATAAGAAAACCAAAAACTTTTTCTCCATCAATGGAATATGTTAAATCTCGAAGGAAATAAAGTTCCTTTTATATTTTTTTACTATTTATTTCCACCATTCTAAAATTTCTTGCATCGCATCCCTCCCGAGAGGAATACTTTAATTTGCTCTTCCACTCGCATGGATTCGGATTTATTTCGAATTCCTAGATGTACACTACATCCCTTTACAGTTTTTTTAAATCCTTCCGTGATTCATTAAATTCCTTGGATTCCTTGGTCATTCCCGAATTAATACGGTCACCAGAAAAGGGATCAAACTTAAAATTAAGATTCCTGCCGTCGCCACATCAGGGAACTTTGAAGTTGTCTAACGTACAAAGCGACCACGTCCTCTTCGCATCCGATCTTCAGTTCGCCGTTCTCAAAAGAGGAAAGCCCGCTTTGTGTGAAAGCTAGGCTCCTTTTGCGTCGTTCAAAATCGAATGGAAAATACTCGACTACTCCCATCACCTCTTGTAACGCACCATGTGATACCAATACATCCTTTCCACTTCGGATATATTAATCAAATATTCTAAGAAAAGATTATTTAATTGATTTAGATTTCGATAAATAAGGGGATATCCCTTATTTGACACCGTTTGATTAAATGGAAGGTCTAATTTCTGCTAATGGATAGGACATATGGTGTAAACCCCAAATAAATAAATAAAGCCACCGGCTTATTTGTACAGATAACACCATTACCTACTTTCCAAATTTCTAGATATTTCGGTGCATCTAAATGGATGATGATAAAACCGATGAAAGTTGGTGAGGACATCTGTTAAAACCATTAATTTGATAAATGGGTGGAAAAAGTAATTTTTCGAAAAGATAGAAAATCCTTCTATATTTATGGATAATCTAGCCGAGTCATGTGGTCACCCTCATCAGAAACTGGGGGTTTAAGCCCCGCATCGTGTGTGGTCAGTCAATTCGTTATGAGCGATCGTTTAGAATTTGAGTTGTATTTATGGTATTGACGGATGTAATGTCTGCGAATGATAAATTATGATCCCAAAAATCCATTAAACGTTATCTTTGAGTTGCTTTTAGCATGAAACGAGGGTGGACAAATGACCAAATGCTGGTTATTATTCGATTAAAAATTGAAATTCGCCAATTAAATAAAAATTTTTAATTCAATTCCACCTTATTTTACACCAAAGTTAACAATGCACGTTAAAAATACAAAAAAAGGAAATGCGCACACAGCAGAATGAGACAATGGGTCGGAGCCTCTTTCGGAACAATTAACCTTGAACACCGAACGACGGCGGAAACAATGGATTCCCCGGTTAAAGCTGTTGGAATGGAATTCGAAATGCGCGACACACACAATGCCCGAACGACGACGACCTGTTGTTGAAAAATCCTAATGCCGAAGCCTCCTTCACTCCTCTCATTCGTTCGATTTTACAATTCCAATCGTCGAATCCCACACTATTCTACTCTCTGACCGTAGAAAAGAAATCGAGAATCCTGAAACACTCGAACGTTTTTAAGTGCATAGTCCGATTTGCTTCGGTAAAAATCATTTCAAACCTTTTGTTTGAATCCAAACGTTTTATTATGGCAAATGTACGCTTTAGATCTATATTTTCAAACATTTTCTACCAGTTCGTTTCTACCAGTCTTTTGGAATAAAGTCAAAGTAACGTTACCTTACGTTCTATATTTTAAACAACATCTAAGGAAAATGATAAGTTAATGTCTTCGAAACGACCGAATCCTAGAACAAACACCAACCCTAGTTCTTTTATTGCCAGAGGTGATGTTAGCACAGATATAGCTTGGTGTCCATTGGATGGGTGTGACTGTCATATTTTTCCATCGTTCTAAATGTCATAGTGAAGAAATTGAAGCAAACACGAGTTAAATGGCTAACCTTGTCAGCGTATGTAATGATTTCAACTTTACATTCTAGTAGCACACCTGTTTTAATAACCAAGGTTTTGGAAAAATGTGTTCGGATAAACCCAACCCATCCTAGAAGACTTAGTCATAGAAATCTAAGGGTGTGCTATGTGTATAAAAGGCGCTATGTTGCAGAAACGAATGTCAAACTACTTCCCATACTGCTCAACTCATCAACTCCTCAATCATAAGTCTTTAACTGTAGGGTGGATCATCACCTTCTTGTATCCGTAAACAATCCCAGATGATCCCAGTTGGGTTGAGATAATGTTTCCAGAGAAAACATACCATCTAGTAGCTCCTGATCTCGATCAAAGTCTTTTTCCGAAGTAGATGAATCTTCTAAACGAAGGAAAGTAGCACCATTACTAGAAAGAGCACAATACCAAGAGTTGGGATACGCAGTTGGAATGAGCCTAAACCGTGAAGGCAAAAGAAATACTGCTACTATTGTTAAGCATGTGTTAAATTTATCACCCAAGAGTGCTCCAAAATAAAACGACGTATTTCATCCCCAGACGAAAAACTGCCCATAAAAGTTTCCCCAGTAAAAGCACTCTCCCACTATGTCTACAATAAGTTTAATAAACAACAATATAATTAAGTAACTAATATAATTAAAAAAGTGTTATCCAGGAATTACAATAATTAAGCATTCTGCTCAAGTCTCTTTACAGTCTATTGTAACACGCACAGTCAAAAGGCTGTTTGAAAATCACTCTCAAGTAATTTTCAAATGGGTATGAGATGGTGCATCTGGACAAAGTCGTTATAAAGAAAAACAAGAAAAACATTTTATTGAATATGGCGATGATCAATTATTTATAGTCTCTATGGTGCCACTGAAAATTTGTAGCAAAGATGTTGTGTTTTGGCAAAATCCCTTGCCATCATCAACAAAGTACTGTAACCAATTAAATTCGTACAAACGAAAGAAACTAATGAATTAGTTCAAATTGAGGTAGTAAGTATTGAAGAACAAATAAAGGAGTTGACACCTCTAGAGATTCGGTATGAAAATAAATCATATACGTTTTCTCCTGAATTTTAGTTAACTATGGTTGATGGGAAAGTGGTAAGCAATTTATGCAATCCATCAATACAAAATTGTTATCATTGTGGGGCAACACCTAAAGAAATGAACAATTTAGATGATGTACTTGAGATGCTTGGATAATTCGAATGTTTATTTCATATAGCCTAAAGAATAGACATAAAAAGTTGGAAAATTACAAAATTATTGAATGAAAAGTTGATAAAGGGACATTTCTTCTGGATTTGCAGTTGATTTTGCCAAATTATATGAATATTGCTACTACATGCCTCAAAGTATACATAAATTATTAGTTCATGGAGGCCAAATAATTAAAAATTCTATTGTACTTATTGGTCAACTTTCCGAAGAGGCCCAGGAGGCCCGTAACAAAGATGCTAAATATTTGTGGGAATATAATACAGGAAAATTTTCTAGAGAAGAAACGATGGAGGATTTGTTTCACCATTTATTAATTTCCAGCGATCCGCTGATTACATCTTTTAGACGCAAGAACTAGAAGAGGTCTTCTTCGTTGCCTATTGATGTAATGGCATTGTTAATACCACCAGATGACGATGATAGCGACGAAGACTGATCAAGAAAGCTCAAAAAGCTTAATTAAATTCCAAAATTCATCAAAAACCCTAATTGAAAAGATCTTTCTTAATCTTTTTGCCAGAAGGTTCAATTAATTAAGGTTCATTCAAAAAATTTCATTGAAATTCAAAAAATCATCAAAGAATTTGAATAAAAAGTATATAATATATATAAAAAATGGCTAGTTTAACTTATTTCATCTGAACTAATAAAAAGATGTTTTTTTAAGTTGATTTCAACAATTTCGACACACACCAATAAGTTTTTTCTATTTTCTGGCATCTTTAAAACTCTTTCAAAAAATCATCGCCCAAATCATTTTTTTAAATAAAATCATCGCCGTGTGCAGAGAGGCCAACCATGACAAGATTAACCTTTCTTCACTCAACTCTTTTCCGAACTTTCATCAATTTCTAAAAAAACATGGTAGAAAATGTAATCGATACTTGGATGAAGATGTAGAGGATGCCAAGCATGTATTCTTTCAGTACCAACGGTAATGATCTCATAGGCCAGAATCAATAGCTAGTTTGAAGATCGGCGTCGAAATTATTTGGAACAATCTATTCATCCTTAAAATGACCCAACTCAACCTTTTTTTTAACGAGGTCGGGGAAGATCTGCTAACAGACATCTGGCCTGGGGTGTTGGGCGGCCAGATACTGTGGGGTTAGGGTCGAAGACTCCGACTCACTAAAAACCCCTTTCCCCGTCTTCTCCGGAATCCGCTGGTTTGACGTTGCTTCTGAGTTTGTTGCTTCTGTCACTCGGGAAAGAAAAACTCTCTCCTTCTCCTCCCCAAAAGTCGTTTCGACGAACACACACCTTGCAAAAGACATTTTAAAACAATTCCAATTACTTTTTGACAAGTCATTTTTACCATATCGTATCTGGGTAGGGGGGGTCTGCTCCCTCCCCCCCTAAATGGCAGTAGTGAGAAGTAGGGGGAAGGCAGTAGACCTCCCCCTATATCCCCGTCCATCCTAAAGTCGGACATCCGGACTTACCAAAAATTTGAAATTCGTTTTTTCTGAAGTCACCCCTTCGCCACCCATTTCATACTCACGACGAATACTTCGCAGAAGACATTGTAAAAGAAATCCATTACTTTTTTGAAGATTCATTTTAAGCATACCATACCTGGGTAGGGGGGAGGCAGTAGATCTCCCCCTCTATTTTCCCGTCCATTTTCCCAAGGTTGAAATTGTTTACCTCTCCTTCCAGCCCCATGACGAGGCCTCTCAAACATAACAAAAGGAAACTATTACTTTCTGAAAAGATATTTTATCATATACCGGGGGAAGGTATAGACCTCCCCCCTTATTCTTCTTCCAGTATCCGCCATCACTCACCAGGGTTCCCTTTCGTCTCTCTCTTTGTTACTAATGACTTCTCTTATGAAGGTTTCCATCATGTTCCACCTTTCTTTGCTCTCAAGCATTATCTCAATGCAGTTTGTTGGTGTTATTTTACTTTTTAGCTGCCTATTTACCAGCTCTCTCTCCTTTTCCCAACGGGAGCACCGAAAAAAAGTGTGCTCCGCGTCATCTCTCCCGCCACAGTAGACGCATTCCTCATTTTCCGCTCTTTTATGAATGAACAAATAGGCTTTATAGCACCCATGTCCCGACATGAATTGGCTTACGAAATAATTAACATTTCTCCATTTTCTTGTTAACCAAGATTCAATGTTTGGCAGCATTTGCTTTGTCCATGCGCCCTTCCCAGTGTCCTTCTTCCATCTGTCATTCCATGTCCCTATGTTCAGTTTTTCATTTCATTTTTATCTTGCGTTTCATCGCCAGCCGCCGCCCGTTTCGCGACCATCAGATCCATGGGCATAGAATCCCCCAGAACCTGTAGTACTTTTGTTGAGACAGTCCTATATGCACTTGTTGTTCTAATATTCTTCTGACTTTCTGACAGATTGCAACAGTTCGTCAAAGAAGATGTTCCACAATAGTGGTCCCAGAATCGACCCCTGTGGCACTCCCCTGGTATTTTCATATATGTTTCCTTCATACTTTACCTATCTTTTACTCAGATAGTCCTTTATTAAGTTAACTAACTGTACCGATATTCATATCTTTCCCATAGCTTCCACGATTTTGCTCCATAGCGCGGATCCAAAGGCGTTACGAACGTCCAACGTAATCAACATACAGAGTTTTTTCTTTCCTCTTCTAAACTTGTCTATACATTTAACTTCATCCAAAACCCTCTCAATTGCCTGTACCATAGATCTATGTCGCATGAAGCCATATTGATATTGAGATTTTCATCGAAATTCGGTTTTTTATTATAGCTTCAAACAATTTTCCATAGTTATTTAGGAGGCACAGAGGTATGTACTTCCTCTCGTTCTTTTTGCCTGGTTTACTAATCAGCACAAGCCTTCCAATCTTCCATTCTTCCGGGAAGCAGCCTTCCTTGATGAGTCTATTGTACATAGCAATCATCTGTTTTGCACCCATAACATCTTTAACAATCTCAGTTGTTATCCTATCCAGACTGGGAGCTTTTCCGTTACTCATGTTACTTGACAGTACATACAGTTCTTCAATAGTGAGTTCAGCGCACATCTGCGTCTCATTTACTTGTTCCCTTACTCACGCTTCTCTACTTCCGCTTGGGAATAGCTCTTCAATCAGTTTGTCCACCTCTCCCTTTTCCAAAAGGACTTTTGGTAGATTTTTTGTCCTTTTCATAGCAATCTTATATGCGTCTACAAATACATCTTCCTCAAGCTCATTGCACAGTTTTGTCCATGTTTTTTTTTTTTGATCTTTTGATTTTTATTTTAAGGTTTTTCTTAGCATCTGTGTAGTCAAGCTTGGCTTTTTCCTTCCTGTTATCATTTCCGTGCTTAGCGTATCGTTATATCTCATCGCATGTTTCTGTCGAATAGTTGTCAATGTTTCAGGTGTAATCATTTCGCAGGATTTCAATTTTCGTGTAACTTCTTCTTTGAAGCCGTTTATCCTTTTCGGGCATTTTCTCCATCTATGTTCAGTCTCTCTGTACTCGCCCTTTTGTTCTTTACCCATCTTCACACTAAAAGTGTGTTGCGGAAAATTCCGTGGAATGTGGTTTCGGAATAAGGAGGAAGAATTAAATGTTAAAATTCCAAAAGAAAACTGGTTTATTAATCACACTCTAAGTACAAGGTCCAACAGCTTACAAAAAATATGCTGTCTATTCCCAAGAGGTCACTCGAGTCTGGTGTCACAAACCAATGTGGAAAACCAAATCAAAACCAGACTCGAAGGATCCTCACAAATTTACATCCCCACCTCGCACGTGGTAAACAAAAACTAACTTAAATTCAAATAAACGATACCACAAACGGGGATATACAAAAATATTATGTTTCAAGTGATGTTTTGGTGGTCACTCAAATTTTTCTCCTCGTCCACTTCCCAGTCTTCAATTTGTTTTAGCAATTCACTATTATTGCATAGCGTAATGTCAATGTGGGACGTTTGCTCTCCTCTCCACCAGGTTGGGGTGTTTCCCCTGTTTATGACCATCAGGTTCTTCTCACTGATCCATTCGCAGAGTTGCCTACCTCTTTCGTCCTCCTTTACAGAGCCCCAGTAAGCAGATTTGGCATTAAAATCCCCAAAATGTCTCGCGACTCTCGTTTGTTCATTGCAGTAGTGATCTTGTTTAATTTCATTTTATATGTTTCTAAGCATTCATTTGGGGATAGGTAACATCCTAAGATGGTTCCCACTGCTCCCTTCCCACTTGTGACTCGCAACTCTGTTGCTGTCGTTATTTAAGATCTTTATAGCCACATCTCTTTCTTGATTTTTACACCAACCTCCCGTTTCTATTTTTTTTCCTATTTGTATTTGTATATCGACATTTTTTTCCATTGCCTGCTTCTCTATCAGGTTCATAGCCTCCAAGTTTCTGTTAACGTTTAATTGTAATAAAAGCCATGTAAAAACTTCTAACTTGCATTTATTTATATAAAGTCGTACTAGTTTCGGGTTACCCCATCATCAGCGACAAAGTCAATGAAGCTATAATAGGTGTAGACTGGAAATCAGGTAAGAATAAAGCATTTTCTATCTGATGAATAAACAAAATGAAGATAAAAGATGAAAAAGGAATGGCGACGTTGAAAAGTGTGGAATGTTAAAAATTAGAAAAACTTTAAGAGAACCAACGCATCGTTGGTGGGATGAGATGAGGCGAGACTGTTGTTTATATTTTAATTTTCTTCGCCATTTTCAAGATCTTCATCCATCACACCGTCAATAGTGATCGCCATACTGCTTTTTTTCTTATTGTCATTTTTACTAATCTTATGGTACATATGACCTTCTATTTCACAGTCTCGACAAAAACTGGTTTCACTACACTCCTTTCTTTTATGGCCTGCCTTTTGGCATCTGTTGCACACCTCGTTTTTTCCTTTTTTCTTGGTTATACTCCCTAGCTTTGTGTTGCAGGCTGCCACAATTATAACATCTGACCGGAGTCAACATTTCTTGAAGTCTACCACTTGACCAGCCCACTCCCAGTACTTTTTTTTCCAATATCAGTGTCACTACTCTTTTATTTAGACCCAACCCAACATTTGACGACATTTCTTGATTATCTTAAGCAACCTGTCTTCCAGAGGATATCGCTAATCTCCCAATAATTAAAGGATTGTTAATGTATGCTTGTATTATGTTAAGATAATGCAACAAAAATCATAAATTCAACATTTTTAAAATATTTTTGAGAGATTTTGCAGTATTTACTTAGAAGTACATAGATCTCAAATAAAATCTTGTTTATTAGTCCATCTCTCGTTATCTCCTCGATACTTAAGTGCAACTCAAGATATTTCTTTCGATGCATTAACAAAAATCTGTTATCTCTAAAAAGCATAACCAGATAAAGTTTTTTGATATATAAATCGAAATAACATTTTCAAAGCATTGGTTTTCAAGATGTTGAATAAATCGGTTATAGTTCTTCTTTTAGGCATTATATTGTGTCATAAAATTAACGCGGAATCATGTGATGGTAAACTTTTTAATTTATTCATAACGCGTAATGTAATTTATAAATAAAATTTTAGATATGGAATTAGAACCTCCACAAAATTTTGCATCCTACGTTGATTACTACTTATACCTTTCTTGGATGCCTCCACCGGGATTTGGAAATTGTGCAGTTACTTATTCGCTTCATATTCAAAACATGAACACTTCGGATTATTTAACTCCCGTTGTGTATTTAAATGGTCTTAATTACATTTTTGATTATGATAAATACGATAAAATGTGTGTTCACGTGAGAGCTTACATATACGCTCATTACAATGGTCAATCATCAAGTTTTGCTACGATTATGAATTTCTTAGGTAAGGATTCTAATTTTTTAATGAATGTGTTTTGATGATTTTTTTAAAGATCCGGTCAATGAACAAGGTCCTCCAGCTTATCTGTATCTTAATAATACAGAAACAGCTTTAGGGATTTATTGGTCAACCCCAATAGGTTACGAAAAATGTGACTATTACTTTACATATTGGTTAGCTATTGGTTTTAAAGATTCAGGACATGGCATGATTTCTTTCCCACTGACCGGATATTATTATTCTTATACTTTTCCATATCCAGAAGGGCACCAACTTTACTGTCAAGAAGTAGATGTTAAAGTTTCCGGTTCTTTTAGAGGAAAACCTGAAACATCCATTATTGCAAGTGCAGTATTTGGTAAATTACTTTTTTTTCTGGTTTAAAATGTTAATTATATTAATTAATTTTTAGGTCCACCGGGAGTTTGCTAACAAAATCAATAAAAAGTAGTTCAATTAAAAATTGTGTTTTTTTACAATTACCATAAAATTTAATGTTTAAAAAAAACTAATTTATTTTTTTCTTAAATTTCTTGTTGTTTCCTGTTGATTCGACTCTTTAAGTGGTCAGTAAAGAGAATTAATGCGCGTGTCAAGTTGGGAATCGTTGGACACGGCAAAGTGTAAAGAAATTTAAAAGAATTATTTTAATTATAGACCTGGACCGATCCGTCACCACGTCCTTTGTCGTAATTAATGCGAGTCGGTGTCGATCAAAGGGACCAAGTTACAAGACGAACTCCGGCTACCGGATGAAGAAGGTACCCGAAAGACTGCTGACCGCCTTTAAGCCTTTATTGGCATTTTTTAAACGACAGCGACACTAAGAATCCTCGAAGAAGACTTCGAGAAATCTTCAAGCTGCTTTTTCTTTCCCTTCATCGGGTTCTTGAGGGTTTCACAGTTTTTTGTTGAAGACGCCAAAAAAAAAAATAAGAGAAAATTCCGGCACCCTCTCACATTTTTAAAGATTCTTTTTGGGTCTCTTGAAGTTTTTTTTTATTTTTATCTCGGTTTTATTCCCGTTAAGGATTAATTAAAGAGTTCATTAAAAAAATATTTTTCAAAAAAATAAATCACTTCAAGCTGAAGGGAAGCTGCGTCCAAACTGATTTAAAACTGACCCACCCACGTTAATACCGGCTGTAAACACACACACACAGAGTTTAGTGAATGGGACAATTTGTATTGTGAGAATTTAAATAGGTTTAATTGTATGGGGGGTCTTCCATCGTCTAGTATAGTCATTGTGGTCACCCTGACACCAATAAATCTATCTAATGTACTTCCAAATACCTACTGTACATATACGAAATAAAACCTCCTCTATGTATTTATGCGTATACACACAATGAACTTGAATAATAAAATCGAGAAATAAATTGCATTGAATTAAGGAAGAGTTCAATATAATTTAAGAAGGGGAGTGATAACAAAATTTATTTCAGTTTGGTGTCATTAAATAATAACTCTGGAGGATTCAATCAATTTATTGAACATAACATTAAGATGACATATTTCCTTTTATTGGATTTATTAAAAAGATAATAAGTGCCAAAACGCTCTACAGGTAGAAAGTGGTCGTGATTAATCTCGCAATGGTATATGGAGGTAAATACAAAACAATTCCAATCATTTCTGAAAATTAAGAATGGAAAAAGATGTTATAACAACATTTGAAAGAATCAACGATGTTTAGTGAGGAAAGGTGCAAAACTGTGCACCTGGTTGCACCTTACACCACTGGATTAATCTATTTTTCATTTATTAATAAAATCGTCTTTGCATTTTTTGACACAGCGATGAAAGAAAGTGTAAAACAGATAAAGGACCGTCAAGAGAAAAAAATATAAATATATACAAAACAAAGGCAATGTGTATACATAGAAAAGAAAATTATATAATTTATAAAACTAAACATAAGATTCCATCTCCGAAGGTGGTAGTTGAAGAAACTCCTCCACATCATAGAAAGCCCCAGCCATCAGGATGCGATGTACAACTTTTTCGAAGCGGCAATTAGTCATATTTTTTATTGGCAAAGGGAATTTATTGTATAATTTCATGGCTAAGTGATTAGTGCTGATTTGTGAGGTATTAATAGGATGGTGGGGAATCTGATAAATGTGATTTATAACGGATTTGTAAATATGAATATCCGAACTTTTAAAAAATGAAGTTTTAGAGGAATGCACGTAAAGAAGACTTCTTAGGATAAAAGTAGAGGATAAGGTAAGTATCCTATGTTGTTGAAAAAGTGGTTTGCAGCTTGCAGTACTGTTTTCACCTGCTAAAACCCGTACTGCTTTCTTTTGTTGCATGAAAATATCTTTGGCCGCCGGAGAATTTCCCCAAATCAGTATTCCATACGACACCCTACTATGAAAGTTGGCAAAGTAGGTTGCTCTGGCAACCTCATATCCAACAATAGCCCAGGCATCTTTAAAGATATTCAACATGAGAGTTCCAGCTATGGTTTGACATAACATACATCCCCAGGAATTTAATAGGTTCTTGTTCCCGTCCCTCAATTTTAGCTGTTAATAGTAGTTTTTGCGTCTTTTCGGCATTATGTTTCAAACTGTTGGCCCCAAACCATTCCGAACAACAACTTCTGACTTATTTTCAAGTTCAACTCTATCTTTCGACGTTAGCACAACAGATGTATCATCAGCATACATATAAATGGCATCAGCTGAGATGTTAATAGGAATATCATTTATGTAAATAATAAAGAGAATTGGGCCCAGAATTGATCCTTGTGGGACACCAGGTATAATATTAGTAACATGTGAAATTGTTATATCTATCATTTGATTTGGTAGACCTCTTATACCATAATTTTCCAGTTTATTTAACAACTTTTAAGTTTTAACAGTTTATTTGACAAGTCACAATATAATAATTGAACACCTCCTTCTCGTCAAACGCACGTGCCACAGCATCAACCAAGCTAGTTAGAGCTGAAGTCATTAAATAATTTGTTATTTTCCATATACTCAATAATTCTGCCTTTTAATAGAGATTCGAAGATTTTTGAAAAAACAGGAAGTATAGAAATAGGTCTATAGTTTTTATAATTATTTGGACTATCCGATTTGAAAACAGGGACCACTTTGACCACTTTAAGTTAATCAGGAAATATGCCGTTTGTAAAGCAACAATTCACCATATTGGTAATGGGTTTAGGTAACACGTCAATAACATTCTTAACAAGGTAGGTTGAGACATTGTATATGTCAGGGGTTTTAGTTATTTGGTAGGGAAAGGACCATCTGGAGAATCTCATGTTCAGTAGTAGGCTTTAAGAAGAAGGGGAACTGTCGACTTCCGTTCAACATTCTGGAGACAAGTACACTGGGATTTAGATTAGGACCAGGGATAGTTTCGACTGTATTTACTGCAATCCTAGAGAAATAACCATTGAAATTCTGAGCATCCAAACTGGAAAAATAATTACTCTTGCTTTCTTTTTTTCCCTTTAGCTCTTTGTTTATCAACTGCCATATAGCCTTTTGATTATTGGTCGCAGTATTGATGACTTCGACAATATGTTTTTGTTTTTCAGTCATGACCGCCGAACTATATTCTCTTCTAGTATTATTGTAAAAATCATTCACTTGAGCGTTCTTCGTTACTCTATTGATAGTTACACATCCAAACGTTTCTTAATTTTTTCAAGTTGTGGGGATAATCGTAAAAACGTAGTACCCCCATGCGATTTTATTACTGTTTTCTCAGGAAAAGCCGAGATAAAACATTCCATAAAGTGGTCATGAAAAAACGAACATTGCCGGTGTGGAAGCAGCAATGCCATTTCACACCAATGTACCTCCAAGAGTTGTCGGAATTTGTAAATATTAATTAGCTGCTTTAATTTTTCTCATTGTAATATATTGTTTTCTCTTAGTTTCAGATACATCCAGCAGTGTAAATATTTGGGCCAAATGGTCCCAAAATAGATGCGGTTGAATTGTTTCTGTATTATAATTAATTAACGGATTATATATAATCCGTTATGAGAGAATTCTAGTACGTTCAGTGAAAACATAACTTAAATCAAACGAAAGCATATCTGTACATATTGCATGTTTTCCAGAATTGTCAGAAATAAAATCGACATTCCAATCCCCAGATCATAGAGTACCTTACAAAATTCGTTTAACCTCCCCTGGGGCTAACCATAGACCGAAATAACTATTAGATTTACTTCAATAAGAAGGATGCCAGCAACTTCTATCAGTTTGTCTACAGAAAAATGCTTAATGTTTAATTCCCTAAACTTTGTATTTGATTTTAGGCATATCATCACTCCTCCGTACCCAGCATTATTATGTCTGCAATAGACCGTACCCAGATTACAGTTAGGAAACTTCAGACGTTCCAAATGCCCTTTCTTCATCCATGTTCTGTGACGCAGAATGGTCACACTCGGTTTAATCAGAAAATATCATGTTTTACTGTATTTAGCTGAAATCGCGTGCGGGCGAGGCACCCAATTGACTAATATCAGTGTAACGGAGTTTTCGCAAAAATCCATCCTTTGGGTAAACTGGATCATTCTCATTCTCTCGACAATCTCGATTTCAAGATCATTTATATGGCATTGAGAATTACTCGGTTCTAGGATAACTTTAGGCGTCATCAAATGCCTTCTTCTTGGCTATCCGCAAAATGAACAATGGTGTTGTTCCTCACATACCAAAGTGCGTTGAGTGCTAAAAACTTGAAGCTTCTGCATATGATAGTCTACCGCCATCGTCCAGATGGCAGATGCGTAGGTCATACCTTACGAGCAGAATTAAGTTTAGTTCATCGTGTACAAGAGGACCCCAAGATAGTGTTTATAGTGATTCCCAAATACTTGGTTTTGTGTGGTATCATGCGGCAATGATATTGGTACAGCTATTCTACATACATATTACCTTTAATGATCTTTAAATGTGTTTGAGGCCAGAATGGGTGAAACATACACCACGTGGACAAGAGACTGTCATAGTGGTATAGAGACTGTCATAAGCGAAATGAGCTGTATAACAATGGCTATTTTCATCAGATGGCTTGACCACTTTGCCCGATATAATGTTGCTGGAGAAGTGATGTTAATATAGGGCGTGGCTGAAAGCATTTGTGCGTGCTTTCAGCAAAGAAAGATGCAGAAAAATATTATTATTTTATGGCATTTTATAGTTTTTTGTGTTATTTCCAGTCACTTCCTGGGTAACTACTTTTTTTACTGCTTACAAAGATTTAGGGCTATGTTTCTCCATTTGCATCTTTAAGTATCCTCAAAAAAAAATCACAAGCTGATAAATCTTGGGATCCTTGAGGATCAGGCGATAATGTAGTGAGAAAAACAGCCGGAAAACAACAAGACTTGGTCTTCAACAAACTGCAAACACTGATAAACACGGAAACTTGTTATATTGCATTCAAAAACAATACAACTCATGAATTCTAAGGATGAATATATTCTCAGGTTCTTTGATAGTAACAAAACCGGCAATTTTAGGATGAGTGATTTTTCGGAAATTTTTAGTAGACGTCGCTCGTCGTTGTGAATCATTCTGTGTTTGATGGAACGTCATCTCATCTGGATGATCACATCTGGACTCCTACGTTATACTTAAAGTGGTGTTTACTTCTTTATACAACAAAGGAGACAAATTCTTTTAACTCAATGAATCTGAAGATAATCTCAGCGTCTCAATTCTTGTGCATAACAGACACCAGAAACAGACGCCCACAGACTTGTAGACACTGAGACTTTAGAGATTTTTTAAACAAAATTAAAAATAAATTATTTTATTTTTTAATTGAATTTTATAGTAATTGTAAAAGAAATACACAATTAATTACACGTTGTACGTTAACTTAATAAAGCTATTTCTTTATAGATTTTGTTAGCAAAGTCCAGGTATAAGGTATATATATCCAGGTATATATAAGGTAGCTGAAGAAGTGGGCACGGCAAAAACATCTCCCATATTTCAAAAATCGTCCTTCGTTTTAAAATTTATGTTGAGGAAACCGAGTTCTTCATAGTTCTTCGTGTCGTTTCCAGTGAAATGGCAGTCACTTCCTGGGTGATTGCCTTCTTAACTGCTTACAAGGACGTAGGCCGATGTTTCTACATTTGCACGTTTAAGTATCCCCAAAGGAAAAAATCTCAAGATGATCAATTTCTTTTAACTTTGGAGACCAGGCGCTAATGAACAGTCGTTCAGCCCGTTTAGCCTGCGGCATGTCGGATCTCACAACATCGCTTGACGTTGTGCATTTCCCAAGATCACGACGAAGATCAAATTTTCATATTTTCGTATTTTTCTCGATATCTCTGCATCTAAGAGCAAAGGTACATGAGAGCACGATTGTTTAGCATAAAATTTGCTACAACTTTTGTTCTAAAAGTTTTTTCTTGTAACATGCTCGGAAGTCTTTCCTGAAAGTTATTTATAATTGTTCGTGTCATTTCCAATGAAATGGCAGTCACTTCCTGGGTGATTGCCTTCTTATCTGCCCTAAAGTATCCCTAAAGGAAAAATTCTCAAGATGATCATTTTTTTTTACTTTGGGGACCAGGAATAATGTAGTTGTAAAAAATATGATACAAACGATGATAAACATGGTATCATGTTATATTGCCTTCTAAATTATACAACTCATGAGTTATAAGGATGAACATATGAAGAGCTCGGTGCAACCGGTCAGCTCCACTTTTTGATGAAATTGCTTTTTTGCCTGAACTTGGCCCTACTCAGCAGTGCGCATCGTTTGGTGTACAGAAACGGCTATCTCCACCGTTGCAAACTGGAAGTTGCATTAGAAATGGAGCTGGCATTAATTTGTTTGGATGCAACAGTTTAACAGTTTTTTAGTGACACTGTAAAGTTTGAAAAAATGGAGATGACCGCTTTTTACACCGAGCCCTGCATATTCTGTTGTTCTTTGATAGGAATAAAATCAGCAATTTTAGGAAGAGTAATTTTGGAGAAGTATAATATAATAAGGTGTGGACAAGAACTTTGATGGTAAATAACTTAACGACTCCCACGTTATACTTAATGACGTTTCTACTCCTTTATGCAACAAATGAGACAAAATCTTCAGCAGGAACAAGATATTAAAGGCATTATTATTATTATTATTATATTAAAAAAAATAACTTATTTTTTTTAAACATTGAACTTTATAGTAATTGTAAAGGAATAAACAATTAATTACAACTTTTTCGTTAATTTAATTAATCTACTTCTTTATAGATTTTATTAGCAAAGTCGTGGTGGACCTAAAAAAAAATTAGTACAATTAACATTTTTTCTAAATATAAAAAAAAATTTTTACCAAGTATAGTATTTCCAATAATAGATGTTGTTCCTCTAAAAGTAGCGGCAAGTTCAACATCTACTTCTTGACAATAAAGTGGGTGCCCATTTGGATACGGGAAATAGAAGCTGTTACGAACTGATGTCAAGTGCTGTTGAATCATGAATTGGTTTGTCCCTCTCAAAGAAATAGTTAGGAAATAATGGAAGAAACTGGCACAGTTTTCGAAACCTTCCGGAAATGACCAATAAATCCCTAAAGATGTTTCTGTACGGTTAAAATATATAGAAGTTGGAGGACCTTGTTCAACCAGCGGTTCTAAAAAGATATTCCATCAAAACAAACTCTTTTGAAAGCAAAATTAAAATTGTACCTAAAAAGGTAGAAATAAACGGGATCCTATCTGATGTTTGGCCATTATAATGAGCGAATATGTCAATTGCCGCTTGAACACATGTTAGATTGTATCTAGCATAATCAAAAATGAAGTTCAGACCACTTAAATGTACAACGGGTGTTAAATACTGCCAAGTGTTCCTGTTTTGAATATGAATGGAATAAGTAACTGCACAATTTCCAAATCCCGATGGAGGCAGCCAAGAGAGAAACAGAACCTGATCAATGTGAGATACAAAATTTTGCGGAGGTCCTAATTGACGATCTAAAATTTTTTTATAAATGACAATATGTGTAATATAGGTAGTTATGAATAAATTAAAAGTTTACCTTCACATGATTGTGCGTAGATTTTATTGCACAATACAACAACCAGAAAAATAATTATAACCGATTTATTCAACATCTTGAAAATCAATGCTTTGAAATTAAACGTTATTTCGATTTATTTATATACTAAGAGATATTATCTAATAATGTTTCTTAGAGATAAGAGGTTTTTGTTAACATATCGCAAGAAATATCTTGAGTATTGAATAGCTTGCGCTTGAGTATCAATAAGATAACGTGACCTATATTTTATATCAGATTCTATGTACCAATTGCGTCTCGGATTACATAGAACTTCAAAATCTAATTATTCCAGAAAGTTATTCACAGGTCTTCGTGTCATTTTTAGTGAAATGACAGTCACTTCCTGGGCGATTGCTTTCTTAAATACTTACAAGGATGTAGGGGGACGCAAAATCTTTTCGAAAATCGACTTGGTAAGAGCGTAACATCAGATACCGGCAGATGAAGAGGACATACCAAAGACAGCTATAACAATCCCTTTTGGTCTTTTCGAATTCGTTCGCATGCCTTTTGGCCTTCGAAATGCAGCGCAAACATTTCAAAGGTTTATCAATGAAGTAATACCTTCATTTTTGTATATTTAGACAATATTCTTGTAGCAAGTCGAAATGAAGAAGAACGCATACTTCATATAAAACAATTATTTCACAGATTAAGTTCCTACAATAATAATACTTTATTGCTTAAACAATACAAAATAAAGTGTTAGGTTCGTGGAAAGTATTACAATTAATTTAAGATATAATAATAACTATGGAATAAAATCCATCTCGAAGCAATAACCTTTTCACCTTCGCTTTGAATTTCGGCAAGGGTATGTTGCGAATTTCTTCGTTCAGTTTGTTGTACAAATGGACACCGATGTGGTTCGTCCCATGTTGCGTTTTGTTTATCCGGTGACGTGGCTGCCTAAGGTTGTCCGCATATCTTGTATTGTGCCCATGAACAGTGGAGCCTCTTGTTGACACATTTTTTCGTCCATGAACATGCAAAATACGGCAAGCATATATTCACACGGTATGGTAAGTATGTTATTGAGGAATACTTGCCTGCAACTTTCCCGGCAACCCATTTCATAAAGCACCCCTACAGTTTCTTTTTGTTTCAGAAACACTTTTCTTGCAGATGTTGGTGATCCCCATATTAATATACCATATGTGGCCACAGAATGAAACAACAAAAAGTAAGCACAATGCGCTGCTTCGTAGGTTGCAGTTTTCCTAAGCATTCGGATGGTGTAGATAGCACTACTTAGCCTCGCCGTGACATTCTGGACATGGTTTTCAAAGGTAAGTTTCTGGTCCAGTAGAATAGCAAGAAATTTTATACATCTGTTGCCACCTTCTATCTTGGTCGTGAACTATATTTGTTTTGTCTTCTTCCTCACAATAATTAAGAAACGATGTATCATCGGCGTACTGAAGTATGACAGAGGCGTTAACGTTTATTGGCAAATCGTTGGTGTATATTAAGTAGAGCAACGGACCAAGAATAGAGTCCTGTGGGGTACCTATATTCATTACAGTTTCTGTAGAGCTTTGTTGTTTCCATTCTACAAATTGTTTCCTGTTTATTAGGTATGTTTCTATTAGTTTATTACTGACACCGCTAATTCCATAAAAATGCATAAATAGCTTCTACCTTCCTGTTTTTATCAATAGTTTCGAATATGCATTCAATCATATGTGCCATAGCTGTTAGTGTGGATTTCCCCTTTCTGTAACCGCGATGGCTACCATTCCAGATGTTTTTACATTCAAAATAACTATATAGACGATCTCGTATCACTCATCTTTTTGAATGTCTCTCGAGTGTAGGTTTTTCTCGAATATAAATATATCTCATAAGTAGAGCTCGGAGTTTTATGCAGTCAAATTATAAGAAATATGCGCATAAATATGCAAGCTTTTTATCCGAAATATGCAAAAATATGTGGAAATACGTAAATATATACCTTTCTTATAGTTGTAATCGTCTATTTCTATCACATTTTTGTATATGTTTTGCAATTTTCACCTGTTGTTCTATTTGGGACTTCCTCTCACACGTTATGTTAAAAAAGAGTAATTAAAAAAGTTAGCCATAGACACTCAACAGATTAAAAATTTAAATCTGATTATTACTATAAAACAGATTCGTACCTATTTTTCATTGTCATTGTATGTACCATGTATCATTGTGTATTCATTGTTCCTATGTTTTTCATTGTAAAAACATATCCTAAGAAAATGGGACATCAAATTTAATATAGTTTTAATTTAACAGTTTTCCATTTTTTTAACTAGTGTAAAAGTCTATGAGAAATACAATTTCGTTGTCATCCAACCATTGGTAACCAACTCCGCTGAAAACTCTAATTTTTAACTTAAATCTTTGGCTAAAACGTTACGACATAATTTTTAAAAAAATACTTACATCTTTGGCATAAGCTTTACAAAATAATTCCTCATTATTTAAATTTAGTTCGGGATAACTTTTTATCCACTGGGACACAAGACACGATTTCAGTTTAGGCAATGTTGTTACAGATTGGTAGATTAATGTTCACTCACACTGAACACAGCCACAGTAATTATGGTTGGTGATTTCCTTAAACTTAAACTCAACAGCGCTAGGGATTTTGTCAAAAAATATCCTGTATTGTGCTGGAAACTAAAAGGTATGTTCGCATATTTAAAAATCTAGCAGTCATTATATTTATTTTATTAAGCACCAAGAAACAAATCTAGTAAAATGACAAAATATGCGAAAATATGCTGTAAAAGGCCAATTTATGCAACAACCAAAAAAATTCCAAAAATATGCAATTTTTTTATTGTACCATCTGCCTTATCTTTCTGTAATTCGCCCAGAAACCAATTTTGAAAGAAATATTCCAGAAAATAAACAAGATGCATTTTGCATAAAATTCGAGCCCTACTCATAAGTTCCTTGTCTGTTATTTCCCGACTTATGTTATATATAATAAGCCTTGGTCTCAGTTTTTTTGGCTTTCTGATTTCTAATTCCCGATTTTCGCCTATTTTTTGTTTTACAATATCGATATCTACCTGACTTCCGCCTTCTATAAGAATTCGCCTGCCTTTGAGCTTCCTCAGTCTTGACAATCGGAGCTTATTCAGGTCCTCTTCAATACAAGTTATTGCTTTCTTCTTTATGTCTTCACTTCCCAAGTTTTTATCTTTGCTGCATACAATTAATACGTTGTTTGCATCCTTTCGCTGTTTTTCCTGATATCGCTTCCCTTTTACTACATTTGACCAAGATAGTGCTTCGCTTGCTGGTTTAGGAGTTCCTATTTTTTGATCTCTATTGCATATTTTTGTCAGTAAATCCTCGACAAATTTACCTTTTTCTTCAAGTTTTGCCTGTACAGTTGCTAATCTAAGAGCTAGGTCTACCACCAAAGATTCGGTGTCGACTATTTTTAATTATTTTTAATTCGTTTTTAACCAAGTCCATTAGTTTGATTTTTGTTTCATGTAATGCGCTTAAATTTGCGTTATCTATATTCGAATCCTTCCGCTCTGGAAATGNTCCATCTCGAAGCAATAACCTTTTCACCTTCGCCTTGAATTTCGGCGAATTTCCTCGGGCAGTTTGTTGTACAAATGGACACCGATGTGGTTCGTCCCATGTTGCGTTTTGTTTATCCGGTGACGTGGCTGCCTAAGGTTGTCCGCATATCTTGTATTGTGCCCATGAACAGTGGAGCCTCTTGTTGACCCATTTTTTCGTCAATGAACATGCAAAATACTGGCAAGCATATATTCACACGGTATGGTAAGTATGTTATTGAGGAATACTTGCCTGCAACTTTCCCGGTAACCCATTCCATAAAGCACCCTTACAGCTTCTTTTTGTTTCAGAAACACTTTGCTTGCAGATGTTGGTGATCCCCATATTAATATACCATATGTGGCCACAGAATGAAACAACGAAAAGTAAGCACAATGCGCTGCTTCGTAGGTTGCAGTTTTCCTAAGCATTAGGATGGTGTAGATAGCACTACTTAGCCTCGCCGTGACATTCTGGACATGGTTTTCAAAGGTAAGTTTCTGGTCCAGTAGAATAGCAAGAAATTTTATACATCTGTTGCCACCTTCTATCTTGGTCGTGAACTTTAATATTTCTGTTTTGTCTTCGTTTAGTTTTAACCTGTTGTTGTTGAACCACAATTTAGCGCTCTTCATAGTTTCTTCCGTCTTTTGGATTAGTTGTGTCTCTTCCTCACAATAATTAAGAAATGATGTATCATCGGCGTACTGAAGTATGACAGAGGCGTTAACGTTTATTGGCAAATCGTTGGTGTATATTAAGTAGAGCAACGGACCAAGAATAGAGTCCTGTGAGACACCTATATTCATTACAGTTTATGTGGAGCTTTGTTGTTTCCATTCTACAAATTGTTTCCTGTTTATTAGGTATGTTTCTATTAGTTTATTACTGACACGTTTAATTCCATAATAATGCATTTTTCTGAGTAATATTTTGTGATTCATGGTGTCAAATACCTTGCTCAAATCACAGAAAATAGCTTCCACCTTCCTGTTTTTATCAATAGCTTCGAATATGCGAAATCATATGTGCCATAGCTGTTAGTGTGGATTTCCCCTTTCTGTAACCGCGATGGCTACCATTCCAGATGTTTTTACATTCAAAATAACTATATAGACGATCTCGTAT
>NW_019281245.1:40520-62860 GCF_000648695.1 Onthophagus taurus | reverse complement strand
AGAATTGTTTCAGGAACAATTTTTGTTAACACAATTTTTTTCTAACTTGACATTTTAATTTCCCACTGAACAAGAACAGCATACGTTCTTTTAATCAAGATTTTCTGAGAACGAGTGGAGGGGGGAAATCATATCGTTTTGTTACAAAAGTTCCGTGCCCTGGTAATGACAATTTCTTTACGTCATATTTTAAAAATATGGAAGAATTTTCTAAAACATTGATATCAATTACAAATTTTCTACAACCTCTTCAGACATAATTTTTTTCTAAAAAATTTTATCATCTAACATGTATCTTAGAATATATCATCTTAAAGAGGACATTTTAATCTTTAATTTAAGATAAACATCACCTTTGTACTCCAAGAAATAAACCGGAAGTGATTTTTTAAAAACATCGATATCAATTAAAGATGTTCTCCAACCTCTTCATAATTTTTTCAAAATTGTTTTTCTAAAAAATTTTATCATCTAACATATATCTTAGAATATATCATCTTAAAGAGGACATTTTAATCTTTAATTTAAGATAAGCATCATCTTTGTACTCCAAGAAATAAACCGGAAGTGATTTTTTAAAAACATCGATACCAATTAAAAATTTTCTCTGACCTCTACACACATAATTTTTTCAAAATTTTTTTTCTAAGAAATTTTATCATCTAACATATATCTTTGAATACATCATCTTAAAGAGGACATTTTAATCTTTAATTTAAGATAAACTTCATCTTTGTACTCCAAGAAATAAACCGGAAGTGATTTTTTAAAAACATCGATATCAATTAAAAATTTTCTCCAACCTCTTCATAATTTTTTCAAAATTGTTTTTCTAAAAATTTGTATCATCTAACATATATCTTAAAATATATCATCTTAAAGAGGGCATTTTAATCTTTAATTTAAGATAAACATCATCTTTGTACTCCAAGAAATACACCGGAAGTGATTTTTTTAATAACCACACATTTAAGAAACGTCAAATTCAATAGGAGATTTTTAAATGTTAATATGAAGCGAATCGTTTACTTTGAAAGGTTATAATTTGGCACAAATTAATCTCAAACGTTCCTTTATAACCTCAAAAAGTTACATTCTTTCAATCATAACCGTTTCGGAGAAAATAATTTTTTTATAACCACACTTTTAAGAAACGTCAAATTCAATAGGAGATTTTTAAATGTTAATAAGAAGAGAATCGTTTACTTCGAAAGGTTATAATTTTGTACAAATTAATCTCAAACGTTTCGTTATAACCTCAAAAAGTTTGATTCTTTCAATCTTAACCGTTTCGGGGAAAATAATTTTTTTATAACCACACTTTTAAGAAACGTCAAATTCAATAGGAGATTTTTAAATGTTAATATGAATCGAATCGTTTACTTTGAAAGGTTATAATTTGGCACAAATTAATCTCAAACGTTACTTTATAACCTCAAAAAGTTACATTCTTTCAATCTTAACCGTTTCGGAGAAAACAATTTTTTTATAACCACACTTTTAAGAAACGTCAAATTCAATAGGAGATTTTTAAATGTTAATATGAAGCGAATCGTTTACTTTGAAAGGTTATAATTTGGTACAAATTAATCTCAAACGTTCCTTTATATCGTTAATTTCTTTTTTAGGTCTATGTAGGTCTTTCAGAACTTTTTAGCCGACTCCAAGACGCCGATAACAGCGCAAGGTACGCATCGAAAGCTTACGATTTATCGAGATCGTTGCAATTGGGCGATTTAAACTCGAGACATCATCGCGCCGCTCTCCTCCAGATGGCCTCCTCGTTGCGGAAACAAGGCGAATTGGGGGATGCCCACGATTATTGCTCAGAGGCGACTAGATTGGCTTTAATGTCCGGGGATCAAGCGACGTATGCGCGAAGTATTCGAATTATGGGGGATATTTATCGGAAGAAGAACGATATTAATGTGAGTTAATTAATTATGTGTGCAAGTATGCAACCAATATCACAATTAATGTGACTTATACGCGATTTGCGTATTGCAATACCAATACTGTGATATTGGTTGCATAATTGCACACATTGTACAAATTTTTGGTTTATTTTGGTGATTTTTTGTATTCAAACTCCGGACAGGCTTGAATTTAATAGTACATCCTCTCGTGTACCAGAACATGTTATAGCGACCTTCTCTGGTTTCGGTGTTATGAAAATCCAGGTATTCTTGATGTATAATTCTTTCCAGATGTGGCTCATCTTGACGTTTATTAATCTCATTGATGACACAACTGGGATTATTTTCGATGCTTTTTATTAATGTAGGAGTGCATTAGTATTTAGTAACTTCTACCACTATGAAATTCTTCGTGGCTGAGTTGAAAATATAAATGATTCTAGTATCCAGTATGTTGCATTAGTCAATTATATTGTTCCATTTTAAGTTTTATGATAGGAGCTTGAAGGATTTGAATATTCGCGGGAAGTTTTGAATTGCTGGTGGCAAAATGTCATACAGATCTCTTCGGCCAAGGTGTAGATGCATCACCTTGGTGTAAAATTGAGTTATATCCGAAATGATGTTTAGAGCTATGTGATATGAGTTCAATACATAGATGTTCAATTGATTGACATCGACTTTAGTGAACCAACGATTCATTTCTTTTAACCCTTTGTGTCCCAAGAAGTCAAAAATGTTGAATCTTTGTGACAGAATTAAAACGCTATCAAAATACACTCAATAGAGGTCTTTGGAATCAATTTTAGCAAAAATTAAGGAATGAGACTTATTCTAAATTAAAGCTCAAAGCTTTCTTTTTACAATGATGTATAATAATTGTTGGGTTGGATTGGAAAAATATTGAGAAAAAAAATGTTGAAGCAAAACTTACATTTTCGTATAACCTAAAAATCTCAAAAAAGATGCTAATTTAAAAATTCCTGGGAGCCGTATTTATTGAAATTAAGGAATGAGATTTATTCTAAATTAAAGCTCAAATCTTTCTCTTTACAATGATATATAATAATTGTTGGGTTGGATTGGAAAAATATTGAGAAAAAAAATGTTGAAACAAAACTTACATTTTCGTATAACTTAAAAATCTCAAAAAAGATGCTAATTTAAAAATTCCTGGAAGCCGTATTTATTGAAATTAAGGAATGAGACTTATTCTAAATTAAAGCTCAAAGCTTTCTCTTTACAATGATGTATAATAATTGTTGGGTTGGATTGGAAAAATATTGAGAAAAAGAATGTTGAAACTAAACTTACATTTTCGTATAACCTAAAAGTGTCAAAAAAGATGTTAATTTAAAAAATCCTGGAAGCCGAATTTATTGAAATTAAGGAATGAGACTTATTCTAAATTAAAGCTCAAACCTTTCTCTTTACAATGATGTATAATAATTGTTGGGTTGGATTGGAAAAATATTGAGAAAAAAAATGTTGAAACAAAACTTACATTTTCGTATAACCTAAAAATGTCAAAAAAGATGCTAATTTAAAAATTCCTGGGAGCCGTATTTATTGAAATTAAGGAATGAGACTTATTCTAAATTAAAGCTCAAACCTTTCTCTTCTTTACAATGATGTATAATAATTGTTGGGTTGGTTAGCAGGTTAATCTTCGGGTTGTATATTTTCCATATAACCAAGTTTTAAGTACTCTTTCATAAATTCGTGGTATTGGAGTTTCATTTTTTGCCAGTCTTCTTTCCATTTGTGTTAGTCTTGCTATTACTCGACGTTTGCTTCTTTAATTGAGCGTCTTCTTCAACTTATTTATCATGGTTATAATTGTGGTATCTTGTTTCTTTTTCATTGTTCCTGATAAAATCCATCCAAACTCCGTCTTCTATCCCAATAATCCATGTTCAGCTTTATGAATCCCCTTGAATGATTTTTCCATATTCTTTTGCTCCGATGATAGCATTTATGGGACCAAGATTATTGTAGGTGGGATCAGCTAGGATTTTGTTATTCCAGTGTTTGTTTGAAGGAATTGGTAATGATTGCGTTAGCTTAGATAGAATAAGGAAAGTGGTATTGAGGGCAAAGTTACTCGGAAAATGAGGTTGAACGTTTAGGTTTTTCTAAAACTTCCCATTTTGATATCTTTGGTGAGCCGTCTTCCTGCCCAGATATTTTGGCATGTATTTTTTGCCTTGGATGAGCGAGTAAGTTCGCTGCTTCTTCCGTAATGAAGGAGACTGGATCGATGAGTATTCGGAGTTTTTGGGAACTGCCGGAAACTGTCTTGACTTTCACCAGGGCTGTTGCTAAAAAACAACTTCACTTTCTAGTCCGCTTGATGCAATCCTGTTCTTTCTTTCTTTTTTGGTAGAAACTAGGATTACATTTTCTGTAGATAGTGCTTCGGTTAATCTGCTTGTTCTCATCTCTATGAAGAGTTATGCTTTTATTGTGAGTAAAGCAATTTTTGCACAATTTTTGAGCTTTGTTCTTTCTGGAACTGTAAGTTTTTTGAATTTCATGCAATTGGATTATTCGACTAGCTTCCCCTTTCAGGTACGTCTTCAAATATGGATTATTTTGTGGAAAAGGTGATCCATTGATCATAGGATCCATCAAATACGGGAAGTTTTATGTGTGGAAGAGGGATAGCAGTGTTGTTCTGAGGGATATGTTGTGTTTCAGAGAAAGGTAGGTTAGAAATGATGTCTTCTAGTTTTTCTTCGAAGTATCGGGCTTTCTTCTACCTGGAAATCTTCTTCCAATCTTGAAATGCTGTCCAGTTGCTGTTGAAGTTGACGTCGAAGATATTCATAAGTGCCTTTTTGTTTTTACTTTGTCGATTAGTTTACCCATTTCTTTGATTCTTATATCCTGCCTTTTTATTCTTCTGGATTAAACATTTTGTCTTTTTAGAAAGCGTTTCGCCAATATGAGACTGCGATGGGGTCCGCGGCCGCGATGGGGGATCGAGTGATCCAAATGGAGTCCATGGATGGGGCGGCGCGTTGCTTGGAGGCTTTGAGGCTCCAAAAAAAGATTTGCAATTGCCGCCCTTTGGAGTTTAACACGAGATTGTTGGAGGTGGCGAGCTCTGTGGGGGCTAAGCTTTTGGTGCGAACGATTCGGATGCGACTTTCGAAGATTTACCACGCTTTAGGCGACGACGATCAACGCCTCCACCAAGATCGCGTCGTAACAAGACTCCAAGAAGACCTCGACATGTCTTGCGCAGGTTGCAGATCGCCTTACGGCTACGAAAGAGACAGTTTAGAAGCTTTACCATGCGCGCACATCCTCCACGCGAGGTGCGCATACGAAATAATGAGGGGCAAAAACAAGAAGAAGAAGCGAGCATGCCCCGAATGCGATCGCGTGATGACTTCGAAGTTATATCTGAATTGTAACGATTTTAATGGGGGTTTTAGCCCGGTTCCTTTGTCGGTTTGCTCGTCGGATAGCCATTGCACTTCGTATCAAGCCACAAGTTCGGTTTAAAAAGCTAAAAGTCAAGAAAGTCGAATAAAAATGATGATAACAATCTTCTTTTGCAATCGAACAATCACGTCAAAGATTAAAAGAATTTAAATAAAGAGAAAGAGAGAAAAAAATAACGAAATTATAAAATGTTCCTCGTTTAAATCACCGTTATTGTAAATATAAATGAATTATCGACCGTTATTGTCTTTAAATCAACAAGAAAATTTAAAGAAGAAAATTCTAGTTAAGAAATGCACCTTATTGATATTCTATTGTAAATAAGTCGAAACGAAACGAAATTAAAGTAAAATAAAGTAACATGGAGATATAAACTAAAAGATTAAAACTTAATTATTTAAAAAAAATGAACCAAAAACGACTTAATTAAAACTTAAAAATGGAAGAAACTGTTATGTATATGATAAAATATGAAGTAAAAAATAAATATCAATTAAAAGAGTATGAGAAATTAGTTTTATTTAAAAACCCCATAAAAAAATTCAAAATCGTATCTTAAGAATTTGAGATATAACGAATTCAAGATTTAATGTGCCATAAATAATTTCTTTTTCTCCATAATTTTACTTGTTATGATGTTTTAAACTCAACTTGGTTATTAATAAATTAAAAAATGAAATTAAAAGAATCGTATCTCAAAAACGAATTGAGATATAACGATGAGATAAGGATTAAATTAAGATTAAATGTGCCATAAATAATTTCTTATTCTCCATAACTTTACTTGTTATGATATTTTAAACTCAACTTGGTTATGAAAAAATTAAAATATGAAATTAAAAGAGTCGTATCTCAAAAACGAATTGAGATATAACGATGAGATAAGGATTAAATTAAAGGGAATTTAATCAAGATTAAATGTGCCATAAATAATTTCTTATTCTCCATAACTTTACTTGTTATGATATATTAAACTCAACTTGGTTGTTAAAAAATTAAAAAATTAAATTAAAAGAATCGTATCTCAAAAACGAATTGAGATATAACGATGAGATAAGGATTAAATTAAAGGGAATTTAATCAAGATTGAATGTGCCATAAGTATTTTCTTATTCTCCATAACTTTCCATAACTTTGTTATGATTTTTTTATACCCAACATGTGTAATTATTACAGATTTTATAACTAGGTTCTATTTACCTGCTTTAGAAGGGCCCTTTGGACTTGTTCTTCGTTGGGGAAAGCTGATTGGGGATGAAAACTATGGGAAGAGCCATCGATGGATAAAAATGAAGAATTGGGAGTTGTGGATGCCAGGTTACAAAGTGGTCTTGCACCTCTCCATTAACTTAGAGGTTATTTTTTTTCTTTCTTATTGTTAGTCGTCTTGTGATCTAAGTAAATACATAAACTATGTAATTCGAATATTGAAAACATAAATGACTTCTTGTAAACACACTTAACACACAACTTAAAAACCAAGAACTAAATAGTTGGGTTTACAGTTCATAGATGGCGCAATTAATAATGAAATAATTCTACTTAAAATAAAAATGTTATATAATATTAATATTAAATTTATTATCAATTATTATCGTTAAAAAACCACATTAAATAAAAATGCAATATCTTAAAAGGAAATGATAATTATAAAACACTCAGTATATGAAAGGAGCTGTCAAATTGAAACTTCAAATGTAAATTAATATTTATTTTTATTTATTAAAAATTCCTCAATTTTCGTAAAATTTACAACAACAAATCCCGGTTTTATCGCATTTCCGGAAATTAATTCTTTCGATTATTCGTTTTTACGAAAACGAACCGCAACCACACCTCGTCGACTTCCAATCGTCCAATTATTTATTCAACACCTAACTTCATTCCGATCATTCCGAATACTTGTAATAATAAACTGACCGATTCCGTGCCAACAGACAACAAGTGTTTTGCAAGTTGTGGCAAGTTTTGCGTTAAAACGGACCAAAAAACGTATAAAAGTTGAAAGAAACTTTCGGTGTTTATAAAACGTAAGTGTTATAATTACGATTATCGAGCCAAAAATGAGTTAAAACAATTTTTTTAGGTTATGTTGACGTAAAACGGTTAGGTTATTTTTTTTTATAAATTTCTCTAACGATTTAGATTTCCAATTACCGTTAAATGCCGTTCGAACGATGTCCAGACAGGAGAGGTCCAAATCTGGAAACTTTGTGAGTAAAAACACCGTTTTTAAATTAATTTAGATCGTCGGGATGAATTTTGTGTACGGATAAGTAGTTACTGATAAACCGTAGTAGGAATCAGCGTCTTATACCCATCATTTTTTATCGCATTATCCTATTTAACGGTAAACGTTTGGATTAGATAAGGAATTTAATCTTCGTGGTAGGATGAAATAAGTTTCAGTTAAGAAAGTGATTGAATTATTTGTGCCGAAATGAAAAGAAATAAACGGAGGACTCTCACAACGGGCGGAGTAAGTCTAATTGTTGTTAAATCTTTATTATTATTTAGTTGCAAAAATTATAACCTCACTTTTTTTTTCCTGTCAATTTTTTTTTAAACTTACTTTTTTAAATTTGTGGGAAGCTTTTTTAATTAATTTGGATTAATTAATAACAATCTTTTAAGTTAATTTATTTTATTATTGTTTCTAATAATAATAAAATAAATAGGAATTAAAGAAAATAATAATAATTTGAGCGCCATCTGTTGGTACACAAACAAATTAAATATGAAGGTTGGTTTTGAATTACAAAAAAAAACGATTTTTAAAGTGAATTTTTGGTGGTAAGCTTTTTTAATTAATTTGGATTAATTAATAACTATCTTTTAAGTTAATTTATTTCATTATTATTTCTAATAAATAATTAAAAAGAAACTAAATACGAATAAGCGCCATCTAAAATTTTATTTTTGAACTAATTAACTGGTATGAAGTTGGTTAAAACTTCTATTTTAGATTATTATTGTAATAAATTAATTAATAACTGTGTTATTAAACATCAAATTTGCACTAATAAAAGCTGATTGTAAATACAACCAAGTTAAATGAGAAAAAATAATTAAAATCACTAATAACATTATCGTGCGGTTATATTTATTGATAAAGATTGTTTTAATTAAGTAATAATAAAGTAAGTTTTGTGGTTTAAAGTTAATTTATGGAATAAAATCTTTTAAATGTTGGTAAATTCAAGAAATTAAATAATTAAAGAAACTATTTAGTTTAAATAGTTGCTCGCCCCATCTAGCGGCGATTAAGTCAAAGTTTTGACAGTTAAAACATTTCGGTTGCATTTTTTGTTAAAATCGTTAAAATAGAAATATAATATTAATTAGAAAAAATAAGTTTAATTGGATTAAAATCGCCATCGAAATACGTTTTTGAGCTCCCAAACTACTTATTTAAAGTGATTAAAGACTCTAAGAAGCGATTTTTTCCCAAAATTGAAGAAGAAACGAAAAATAACCTAACTTTTATTGCGTCTATTTAAAATTTTTGAGGATTTAAGAATTTATTACAATTAATACATAGTAAGTCGATTTTATCAATGTTAAATCATTAATTCTTTAAATTATAAGTTATTTTAATTCAAATTTAAAGAAAAAATCACATTCTATATGAGTTATTTTTAGAATCACCGTTAGAGGGCGCTTAGATGTGACGTATTTAATTTTAATTAATTTCTTAGGAAAAACCGTGGAATTAATAAACGAACTTTTTTGACGAATAAAAAGAGAAATGAAACTCCGTCTAGGTAAAGATTTAGAACTTTTTCGATTTTTATTTAATCTAAAAATTTTTTTCTTGTTTAAACAGTTGCTCGCCCCATCTAGCGGCGACACGATTAAGTCAAAATTTTGACAGTTAAAAGTTTCGGTTGCATTTTTGCTAAAATCGTTAAATTTTAAAAGAAATAAGTTTAATTGAATTGAAATCGCCATCGAAATACGTTTTTGAGCTCCCAAACTACTTATTTAAAGTGATTAAAGACTCTAAGAAGCGATTTTTTCCCAAAATTGAAGAAGAAACGAAAAATAACCTAACTTTTATTGCGACTATTTAAAATTTTTGAGGATTTAAGAATTTATTACAATTAATACATAGTAAGTCGATTTTATCAATTTTAAATCATTAATTCTTTAAATTATAAGTTATTTAAAAAAAAAGTAAGTTTTAGGCGCCATCTGTTGGTACATAAACAAATTAAATACGAAGGCGGCAGTTCTGAATTACAAAAATAAACATTACGTGTTGCTTTAGCGCATATTTAACAGTCTTGGAGGTCGTGTGAGTGCGCGATTTTGCATCTGATCGTTTTAGATTGTTGTGCGTCCTTAATTGTTTAAACAAAATTAGTTGTGGTTATCAAACATGTATAATTATGTATGTAATTGGTTTTTTCTCTTTAAAATTAAGTAAAATTACTTAAATTAGGACTTATTTGATGCGTATTTATATTTTAAATGTCGTGTTGCTCGAGGCGATATGAATAACTCCTAATTTTAACTTTAACGTAATATATTGTGGTTATTAATAAATTTGTTGCCCTAAATTAGCTTTAAAAACGTTTCTTTTTGTTTTAATTTAATTAATTTTTGATTAATTTGTTTATTAAAGTTGGAAGGATGGTTCCGGGGTCAAAAAAAGACCAATGTACCGACTCGCCCCGCATCTCAAGCATTTACCCGCCCAAATTCCGAGACAGATCTCGGAATGGAAGACGAAATCGATTTGAAACAATACGAGCAATCCGTGAATCAGATGAAAGAGGACGAGCTGGTGAAGAAATTCGAAGAAATGCTCAACGACATGAACCTAAACGAAGAAAAAAAGAACCCTTTAAGAACAATGACGCTTAGTAGTAAAAGAAACATGTTAATAATGCAATATAAAGGGGCCAATCAAGAGAATAAAAATAAATTCGATAAACCCCAACAATACATTGAGTACTTACAACAAAAAGGGGAAACCCCAATGAAGATTTTATCGTGTTTAGAATCGCTTAGAGTTGCTTTAACGAATAACACATTAACGTGGGTTAACGAATTTGGATCAGAAGGGATGAATTTGATTTTTCGCATCATGAATTTATCAACAACGGGACAATTCGAAACTAAAACGTCAGGGATCACCGAAAAAATCCAACAAGAATGTTTAAGATGCATATTAAAATACACCAACAACACCGAAGGGTTAAGAGCCTTTTTAGTAAACGACGAAGGGCACGCAATCGTCGCGAAATGCGTCGATTATCGACGACCTGCCGTTGCAATTTCCGCTTTACAAACGTTAGCGGCGCTTTGTTTGCTCAATAACAATAATCTTCAGGGTTACCAAAAGATGTTAAATGCAATAACCACCGTGGCGGAGGAGCGTAGATCCGATAGGTTCCAATCGATTATTGATTGTGTGACGAAAACGAAAAATCAAGAACTTTGGGGTATCACTTTGCAATTAATTAATGCGTTATTATCGCAAGTTTATGATTTTGAGTATCGGATTCATTTGAGAAATGAAATTACGCGATGCGGATTGTATGAGTGCTTGGAAAAATTGAAAAATGAACCCGCTCCTCTCGTTAAAACGCAATACGAGATTTTTGAGACGGAGAAAGATGAAGATGGGGAGGAGTTAAGTTCGCGTTTTGATAATGTTAGGATTGATATGGAGGATATGCAGGATTGTTTTGAGACTTTGAAGAATTTGACGATGGATACGTCGTCGGAGATGTACTTTTTGAGTATTTTGCAACATTTATTGTTTATAAGGGACGATGTAAATATTAGGTGGGTTTTAATTGTTTATTTGGGGGAAATTTTTGATTGTTTTTGTCGTTTTAGGCCGGCTTATTTTAAATTGATCGAAGAAATCGTGTCGCAAATTGTTTTGCATAAATCGGGGTTGGATCCGGATTTTAATAAGAAACACCTTGATATTGACATTCCGAGTTTGATTGAGGAATTAAAAGGTTAGTAATTATCATTAAAATATCAGAAAATTATTCTTTTGGATGTATCGCGATTTGTTTTATTGAAAAGGAAGATTTCTAAGAAATTGTCTTGGATTTTTTAAATTTATTTGAAATGTATTAACAGATGTTTTGCCCAAAAAATGAGTTCTAAGGTTTTTTTAAAACTATTTCTGACGCATCAGGACTTATTTAACCAAAACAAAGACTTCTAAAACATTTCCAAAGTTTTCCTGAGATGTCTCAACATTTCTCTAATTATCCTAAAGATGGCGCAAAGGTTGCTTATAAAGTATTATAACTTCTGCTTATTTATTATACATATATTATACAGGTGTCTTAGCGAGACCGGCCATTAGACGTTTCTGAGGTTCTGGCCAAAATAAAAATTTGAGAATTCAGATTTAAGTATTATCAATTGCGTTCTCTTCGACTAAAATATTTTCAGATTTCTACCATTTCCGGTTATACCGCAAGTCGCCACCTACTTTATTTTTTTAAATGGATCACCCTATATATTTTTACATATTTGGATTTATCTATTTTCAAAGTTTATGAATAACTTTACTTTTTGTAATTTGATTCGGCCGTTCTCGAGTTATTTCTAAAAAAATCTGCTCTAGCAGACCTTTGTTCAAAAGATCAGAAAACTCTGGATTTTTTGGATATCAATTTAGGATTCAGAACATGCTTAAGCAACATGATGGAGTGTGTTTTGGTGCCGAGAACGGCTGTCTAGATCGTTTGGCCACTTTACTATGGCACGTTAATCCCATAGTACCCATATGTATAGGACCCATATGTCCTATACCAAACATTAATGGTTTGGGAAATAATTAGGGTTTTTTGAAAAATACTTTAACTATTATTGTACCACCATAACAAGGCATTTTCTGAAAGCTGTAGTTTTCTCTGCTTATATTATAATCCTACTAATAATTCTATAATTGGTCTGCATATGGATTTGTAAATGTGCGAGGCACATTTTGTAGAAATTCCGCGACCTCTGGATGACAGGGATATGAAGTGCTTGGCGAGAGTTTTCACTTTCATCTTCACTTTGATGGCGTGGGCAGAGAAGGGGAGTGGATTGGGAGGAAAGGGATGAAGAATTGCGATTTTGAGGAATTGATTTGAATGCGCCATTTTCAGTACCAGCTTTCTGTTTCATCGATAAGCACCTGTAGCTTTCGGACCGAATAGGCAACGTCTCTGTCGTGTGAAATCAGTGTCATATTTATTCACATCAAAGGCGATTGGATTGTTGTCGTAAATATCGTGGCAGAAGACGTTGTATAGAGATGGGAGATCCCTGCGGGAGGCCTTGTTGGATGGTGAAACTGCGGGAGTGTTGGTTTTTGGTTTCAACTTCATAGAATAAGAGCGATCTGAAAGGAATTGCCTTATCAAGTTTAGGAGGTAATACTTATCCAGTTTGAATATGCCAGACTGAGTCGAAAGCCTTTCGGACATCCAGAAACACAGCCGCGGATTTACGTTTTTGATAGCGTGCCGCTTGAAAGTTGGAAACCAATATTGTAAGTGGCTGGGATGTGGATTTGCCTGGTCTTGAGATGTGTCTCGAAAAGCTTTCCTATCACTGGCAGCAGTGAGATAGGGCGGTAGTTTGCTGTGTCGGAAAGTGAGGAATCCTTCTTTGGGACACAGATTATGATAAAGGTCCTCCAGTCTCGTGGGAAATGTTGAGTCATGAGCAGCTTCTCAACACGTTCCTCGAGATGTTATCATAACCAGGAGCCGTGTTCTTTCCTTGGCCTAGAAGAGTGAAATACTCGTCTTCCAGCATAATAGCATCCTCAGGTGTTTCAGAGGGATTTATAAAGGCAAGTTGATACCAGTTATCTATGGTGCTTTTGTTCTGGGAACAAAATGAGGCATCCTCAGCAAACGAAAATATTCCTTCCAGGTAGTCAGCATGGATGTTAACAATCTCTTCAGGGTTCGAATACGCAGTTCCATCAGTGGGATCAGTGAGCTCTTTTGTTTCAGAAAACTTTCAGTATCTAGACAGTTTACGAACTTCCTGCCAATAATTTTTCCCCTTACATGAATTGATTTTGTCGCAGGCTTCCATATATTTTTCCGTTCTATATTGCTGTACTAGTTTTTGTTGAGCTCGTTAAAATCAAATTCTAGATGGGCTCGCTTCGTCTGCAGACTTAAACTTTGATATCATCTCCGGTGTAATTACAGGATCTGCTCTTATGAAGTCTTTCATTGCCGAGTTGACTCTCTGCATGTTGCAAAGTTTGTAATTTTTAGTTAGTTGGAGCAGGCTTAGATACCTTTGATATTGTGTTGATGTGAACAAGAATAGCCAGGTGGTCGGAGCACAGATCAGGAACGACCTCTACCAGGGTGATTAGATGTCTCATATTTCTTGTGCAGAAAAGCAGGTCTGGAGTAGAGTTCGGATTGTTTTCCATAACGTATGTGCCAGGTGTCTTGATTAATAGGTTATCGGTCGGTAAAGTGTTAAATATTGATTTTTCAATTTGGCCTCTGACACCCCTATTAACAATATTACCCTGTTTTTGAATTGTCGTCCAATCTTTAAAGTTAATATAAGATTTTGATTTTGTCTCCACAAACATCAAACAATGTATGTGATTTGCCATAATGTAATTTCCAACTTTCCAATAAGTTGTGATTTCGGATGGTAACTATTGATGTTTGCATATAATAATTTTATGCTAGACATTGTTGGTCTTGTAAAATCGAGGATTGGGTACCGTGGGTTGGTTCGATTGGGGAAGGTTTAGAAGTGTCTTCAAGATCAATCATGATGATATATACATATAGTTTCCAGAGAATGAGACAATCGTGTCTACTTGATGATGTTCTATGAATTTGCTTGAGGAAATTTATGAGTTCTTGACGATCCCGTGATTTCGGACAATTGATTTTTGATAGATAGGTATCATGTATAGTGATTGGCTTGTGTATACGTGTTCCTTTAGTAATTCCGGGCATTATTTGATTCGTTTTGTTGTTAGCTGATTTTATTCTGACGTTAGGGACGTCTTGTATAGGAGCTTTGGGACGGTTCTTACACTTGACTGACCAGGCACTGTGACCTTTCAGGCCACAAGATTTGCATTTCTCGGGTAATTGCGAGGTGCATTTTGTAGTACTGTGTGGGCCCAGACATTTTGTGCACTGCACTGTAGTAGTGCATTTGTCGGAGGTGTGGGAAAATTCATAGCATCTACTGCATGAGACCGGAATTGGTGGCGGAGGACGGCTTTCGTACTCTGCGAAGTAGCTGTTTTTGTAAAATAGTTCCGCATGAAGAAGCTTTTGGTAGGAGTCAACGCATCCTGCGATTATCCTAGTCTTGAATGTGGGCTTATTTGTGGCTTTTGAAATGATTTTTTTGCAGAATCTGTGAGCAATTTTTTGAGAATTAAGTAAATCGCTGATTTCTTCATCTCCAATTTCAAGATCAACGGCTGTAATAACAGCCGAATATGACGCAGCAGGTATTCTTCTTGTAGTAGGTGTGAAGTTTTTTGTTTCGGAGAACTCCGTGATGATATTTTGGTCTTTTAGGATTGCAAAATTTGCGATTTGTTGTATTTTGGAATTTTCTGATTTAATTATAAAGCCTGAAACCTTGTTGGGTTTTGATTATTACGTCACAAGGAGTGTTTCGTCCAAATTTCATACAATTGAAGTCTGAGTTTTTTCGGTCAACTGCGTTTTTTATTGGGGAATTTAATTTCTCAAGAAGCACTTTGACCTTAGCAGATCCCTTGTACTTACTTCCCTCTTTTGGTCAGCATTAGGGTCCTTCTGTAGATGCCAGTGTCCAGTGATTACACCTATGACCAAATGTAGGTTCTTCCTGGACAGCCTCATAAATAAATATGTTCGTTTAGGGTTAGGGTACATCAGAGCCTCCTTGGCTTGGTGACATCCTGGTGTCTTGTCCGAGTAGTTTAGACACTTCTTACGTGTTTTCTCTTTTTGAAGCTCTATTAAAAAACCTTATTGTTGGGGCAATGAATGGTTCTGGATATCCCGGAGGTCCGCCTGCAGCTTTTCTTGCCAGTTTGTCCACCATGTCATGAAGCTTATGTCCCAAATGACCCTTTGTCCAGCAGATTGTAATCTCATTGCTAGCTCACAAAGATTGTTGTATGTATGTAAGGAAACGGGAGTGCATGCGTTCCCGCACACCGCACTTAGGCCCCATTGGACCCCTTGTGCATACTCCCAACATAACCTCTTTTCACATCAACCAGGCCTAGGGAATTACCGAAGGCCAGGATATTACTCAGAGGTAAGTTCCTGATATCATCTGTGGTCGGCCATGCCTCTCCGAGGGTCCTCATTCTGAGGTCTGCTAGAGAGGGGCAATCACACAAGATGTGTCTAGCGGTGTCGTCGTCCTGTTCACAGGCTCGACAGAGAGGAGAATTTGCAAGCTTCATATTGTGAAGGTGCTTGTTTACCTTACAGTGTCCCGTGAGGAGACCTGTGGCTAATCGAAGGGCGTTTTTTCCAAGCCCTACGAAAAACTGAGCTGTAGATTTCGAAGGATATTTTAACAAATCCTTAGCAAGATAGCAGCCTGGGGTTTTGTCCCACGCGTTTAGGAATTTTTTGTGGGTAATGTGCTTAATCATGTTGATATGAGTAGCTAAGGAAGGGGTAATTATCGGCTCGGGTGCACAGGGAACTCTGCTGGCAGCACGCTTTGCCAGCCTATCCGCATGTTTGTTACCCGTAGAGCCGGAGTGCCCCTTGATCCATTGGATAGTGACACGATTGTGTTTCGTGGCTTCTTCCAGTGCTAGATGGCAGTCCATTATTAGTGCACACGTTATCTTAACGCTGCTTAACGCTAAAACAGATTGCCTACTGTCTGTATAAATAGTATAACACTTACCGCGTTTGTTCGAGTCAACAATATAATCAGCAGCCAACACAGATTACCGCCGTGTAAATCCATAGAGCTATCTTGGGGGACAACCCCCACGTCCTCCCGACAGCCCTACGGCACTGGCCGTAAGCGACGCATGCCTTTTTTACTCTATTATCTAGGTGGGATTTCCACGTTAACTTGCTATCTAAAATTAAGCCCAAGTACTTAACCTCTGTAAACAGTGTAAGTGGAGTGTTAGCGAGCATTGGCAGTTTGGGGTTGCCTATGTTGCGCATGTGTGTAAAAATAACCATCTCTGTCTCCTTGGGGTTAACGGAAAGGGATTGTTTAATACACCAGTTCTCAGTTATATTGAGTGCTTCCTGCATCCTCTCAAGGAGTACCTTGACGTACTTCCCTCGAATGAGGATTGCCAGGTCATCTGCGTAACCAACGGTTTTAAAGCCAGCTAGTTTAAGGCGTTTCATCAGGCTATCCAGGGCGAGATTCCACAGAAGTGGAGAAAGAACCCCCCCTTGCGGACAGCCTCTGGTAACAGCCCTTTGTAGGGTGGCGTGGCCAGCCCTTAATTTAACGATTCTATGCCTTAGAGTGCTCTCGATCCAACCACATAGGGTCGGAGGAACGTTATGCTCTAACAAGGCCTCGTTTATTCCGGAGAAGGTGGTTCTGTCAAAAGCGCCTTCCACGTCAATGAAGACACCCAGGGCGGACTCTTTGTGGTCCAGCGCATCACCAACGAAGCTAGTCACCACGTGAAGAGCTGTTAGTGTGGATTTCCCCTGAGTGTAAGCATGTTGATTAGAGTTTAGTGGCCTGGTGCAAAGGCAAGTATCTCTAATGTAACGGTCGCAAAGTCTCTCCAACGATTTCAGTAAAAAGGAGGAGAGACTAATTGGTCTATATGACTTCGGAAGGAAGTAGTCTTGCTTACCCGATTTAGGTATGAAGTTAACCGTGACATCACGCCAACTTCCCGGTACATAGCGAAGCGACGGGCAACCCTGGAAAATTATCTTCAGGTGCGGTAGCAGGTCGTCCAGTCCCTATTGTAGAAGGGCTGGTGCAATCCCGTCCGGTCCTGGAGTTTTGAACGGTGAGAACGTGTTCACAGCCCACCGTATTTTTTCCTCCCCACAGATGAATTTGGCCAAGCCCCAATCATCCGCTGTTGGTACGTAGCTTGTCTCTGGTTGGACAGCGTTGGTGTAGTCGGAACCTGAGAAATGAACAGACATTAGAAGTTGTAAAGTTTCTTGAAGGTTGTCGGTATAGGAACCATCATCCTTCTTCATTAGCCCAATTCGTCGTTCTGGGCTCGCAGCGAGCACCTTCTTAAGGCGGGAGACTTCGTTAGAGGAAGTAATTTCCTCACAGAAGTCCCTCCATGCTGCTCGCTTCCTTTGACGAATTGTTTTCTTAAAAGCTGACAGTTTTCTCTTGTAGATCTGCCAGCCAGAGTCGATCCTAGAGTCCTTTGCTCTGTTAAAGGCTGTCCGCGCCTCGCGTTTAAGTGTGGCAAGTTCGGGGCACCACCAGGTGGTAGCGCGCCCAGATACTGCCTCCTTGCGGAAGGGGCAGGCCTTTTTATAGGCAAGGATTAGGGAGTCGCTTAAAGAATGGGAGTATTCCTCCATTCTGCAGCAGTTCGCTGGTTGTTTACGACCCAGTTTTTCTAGTAACCTCGAAAGCGTGGATCTGAATTTCTCCACATCCGTCCTTCTCGGGTTATGGGTCAGTTTGTTTATGAACTTGGTGTTGCCAAGCTCAAAAGTAATCCACCTATGGTCAGACATCGACACATTGTCGGAAACTCTCCAATTGTGGACTGAACTTGAGATACCCATGGAGGCTAGAGTTATATCGATAATCGATTGACCTCTGGCAGTTACAAAGGTTGGTTCTGTGCCTCGATTTAGTATATCTAAGTTGCTGCTATAAATAAAATCTAAAAGGGCCTTACCTATAGAATTGTCGATCGCACAACCCCAAGCCGTTGAGTGCGCGTTTGAATCGCAATCGACAACAAGATTCCATTTACCTACCTTGGCGGCTTCGACCAGTCGCGTCAATCCATCTGATGGAAACAGGTCCTCGATGGGCAGGTAAGCGGATGCCAGCAGAATATCTGTATCCTTCCGGTTTACAGTTGATCGTATCCTGATGGTAGTGACGTCCTTGCCAGAAAGATGGGGCAGCAAATGGCACACCACATGTTTAGGAACGTAAATAGCAGTCCGAACCTTCTCTGCACTGGGACAGCTGAAAATAGAACGGCTTAAACCACTGAGTCCACACACCCTGGATTTAATAACCCAGGGTTCTTGGATCAGTGCGATAACATTATTCATCATATCAAGGTGGCGACAGAGGGTGGCGGTTGTGGCGCTGCTATGATGCAGGTTGCACTGTACCACCCTCAGAACGTCATCCACCCCGGTTACATCACCTATCAGTTGTTTCGTCATTTCGGCGTCGAGGTGAGGATATCAGCTTCTATTACTGTAGGCGGCGAATCCAGCATGGATTCGTCGAGCACCTCAGATAGTGCTGGAGAGGCAGGCGTTTTAGGAGTCGGGTTTAAAGATTGTTATGGCAGTCCTCAAGCAACGAGGATCAACAGCGATACCGCCCGAGCGAGAGGAGGGCTTGTCTGCAATCAGAACGCGTTGGAATCGTATCTACCCTGCCATTCAGGAGCGTCTGTTTGTTACATGCCTCCTCCCATAGCTGGCTGGTCGATTTTCCACATTTATATATCCATTTGTCATTAGCCGCTCGCAGCCGGATCATTGTTGCTATCACCATCTCCTCAACGTGATAATTGAGAGGAGGAAGGCACAGTACATTCTCCATTGCTGCTGTTGGTGCGAGCCTGTAACGTAAAGACAAGCCAGACGTTGCAATTTTTCTAGTTGCAAAACAATCATTTTATTTCTAACTCTTGGCCACCAATTTACGGCGCCGTAAGTTAACATTGGACATATCATTGCAGTGTATATCCACAGGAGGTCCCAACGGTCCTTCTGCACTGAGCGAACGCAATGCGTGCATTGTTTATCTTACCATCGATGTGCGGTCTCCAAGTCAGCGTTTTATCCAGGGTTAACCCCAAATACTTTACTTCATTGGCAAAGCGCAAGGGAACTTTGCAAAGCCAGGGCGCTCTAAGGATATCCAGCCTTCTTTTCCTTGTGAAGAGGACTCTGCCAGGACGCTGGTGTCGAGAATTGTCTCGACACCAGCGACGGTCGACGAATGAGGAAAGGCTGATTGGTCTATATGATTTTACTACCTTTACTTCTCTCCAGGATAAGGGAACACAGCGGAATGCTAAGCAACCTTTGTATATTTTTAGTAGGTGTGGTAGTAATTTCGCCATACACCACTGTAGTAGCGCAGGTAGAATACCATCAGGACCGGCAGATTTAAATGGTGAGAAGGACTGTATGGCCCAGCCAATTCTGGTTTCAGTCACCACAAGATTAGCTAGTCCTCTACCGTTGGATGCCATACAGGTTCTTCTTCCCATATCCGGTTGTTGGTAAAGGTATACCTTGAAAAATGAGAGGTCATTAGTAAATGTATACTTTCTATAGGATTTGCGGTGTAATTGCCGTCCAAGTCTTTTAGGATTCCTATAGTCCCCCGTGAGTCCTTGATGAACACTTTTGCTAGCTTTGCAGCCGACGGTGTGTCCTCAACATCTTCAAAGAATTTTTGCCAAGCTAATCTCTTCCTCTGTCTTAAAGTTTTTTTATAATTGGACCGGTGTGGTTTATAAACTTCCCAGTCTTTTATCGATTTTTTTGGCTTTGTTAAATGTTTTTACTACCTGCCTTTTGAGGTAAATTTTCATAAATTTTATGATATCGAAGATTCGAAGGCTGCGGTCCAGGTACTGAGTCACTATCTGTGTCACGTCGGTCTTTTTAATACGTCCAGCAAAATATTCAAGCAGTTTAGGAAGGTTGTTCTGCAGAAACTCCAGGTCACGGTGACTTGGTGATTATAGGGTTGTTTGATTATTTGTTTGTATGGTCCAACTAAGATTGTCTTGAAACCAATATCGGTAGTTTTGCTTGCATACTATTCTATTATTATGGAAACGATTTTCGTTGCACCACAGAATGTTATTGAGAAAGTTGTATTTTTATGCCAAAACGGAAAATTCACTGAAGTGAACAGATATCGTCGCTTGATTGTAATTTTGAACAAAATTGCATTTATATGGCAAAAATTTATTTGTTTATTAAATTCGATGACATATAACAGAAATTTGCATGTTCTCTTAGTTATCGCAATGATTTATGCGAGTTGTTATTCATTATTTGCAAGACTATTGAAGTTTCGTTTTTCTTTCTGCGTTTCTGTTTTTGAATGTTTCAAAATTAAAGCATTTGTATTGAAGGGAAAGTTTCTTTTGACGCAGCGCCATCTTTATTTTTGTACATTGACAAATAACAATACTTAAGAACTGAAATCATTTTCGAACTTTAGCAACGACTTCTTATAAAACTACAATATCTCAACTCATTCCAGAAATACTTCGTCTGGGGGTTTTAAGTGAAACACCTGTATATTCTTGAAAATTTTCCTCTTCAACAATAAGTCTATAAGAGAAGTTTTTTTATATTTTTTCTTAATTTTTATTGTTTAGATCGTCCTGATATGATAGAGAAAGATAAATATGAAAAACTCCGTTCAGAACGCGATACGTTAATGCAAGAAAAAGAAGAAGCTCTTGCTAAATTAGCTATAGTGGAAGGTCGCGCATCCGGCGTGGCTCTCTCCGATGGAAAACTCGACCCAAATATGGTAAATCATATGGGAAAATTAATACCAGCGCCTCCTCCTCCTCCACCTCCCCCCAATATGGGAACTCCAGGCAGTGGTCCACCACCACCTCCTCCTCCAATGCCTGGTATGGGGGGACCACCACCTCCTCCACCTCCCCCGATGATGGGAGGAGGACCACCACCACCACCAATGCCCGGAGCTGGACCTCCTCCACCCCCAATACCCGGAATGCTACCTCCTCCTCCACCCCCATTCGGAGCCCCCGCTCCACCTTTTCCACTGGTTGGATTGGCAAACACGAACGTTTTACCTCATGGATTAAAACCAAAAAAGAAATGGGATATTGGAGGCCCCTTAAAACGCGCTAATTGGAAGAGTGTAAGTGATTATTAATCATCATCATACCTATAGGGCACAAAACGATACGATTTCCCCCCTCCACTCGTTCTGATTAAAAGAACAGCATACTGTTCAGTGGGGAATTAAAATTTCAAGTTAGAAAAAAATTGTGTTAACAAAAATTGTTCCTCAAACAATTCTAAACAAACTTTGTCGATATTTTTTTTTGATTTAATCAATAATTAAGGAGATAACCTCAAAATAATAATTTTTAAATTTTTATACATAATTACATTTAGAAGGTTAATAAATAGATATGTAAAATTTTTTTATTAAGATAATTGATTCAAAATCGAAATTGAAACAAATTTTATTTAAAACATTTTTTGATAAAAACAATAATTGTCGAGATAATTAATTTTGATAGCATACTATTCAGAGGGAAATTAAAATTTCAAGTTAGCAAAAAATTGTATTAACAAACACTGTTCCTGAAGTAATTCTAAACAAATTTTGTTAACAACATTTTTTGATTAAATCAACAATAAGGATATAACCTCAAAAATATTAATTTTTGTAGCATACTGTTCAGTGGGAAATTAAAATTTCAAGTTAGAAAAAAATTATGTTAACAAAAATTGTTCCTGAAGCAATTCTAAACAAACTGTGTCAACATTTTTTTTTGATTTAATCAATAATTAAGGAGATAACCTCAAAATAATAATTTTTAAATTTTTATACATAATTACATTTAGATGGTTAATGAATAGAGATGTAAATTTTTTTTATTAAGATAATTGATTCAAAATTGAAATTGGAACAAATTTTATTTAAAACATTTTTTGATAAAAACAATGATTATTGAGATAATTAATTTTGATAGCATACTATTCAGAGGGAAATTAAAATTTCAAGTTAGCAAAAAATTGTATTAACAAACAC
>NW_019281245.1:14543-29468 GCF_000648695.1 Onthophagus taurus | reverse complement strand
ACACGCTGCTCGTTTGATAAATCAAATCATAAGTTTTTTGGCTCGACAGCTACGACCAATAAGACCTGCAAATCACAAAGAGCATTCAATTTTACATAAAAAAGGTACTCTTATTGAAATTGTCTAAGTCTATCGGTTTTCGAATTATTTACTTTTAAATGTTTAAAGGTATTTTTTCTTCTAAAATATTTATTTTTCCGTTTATGTTTCGACAATTGCTTGTTAATTGTCAACATTGATCTAATTTCCGTGTGCAATAATCATTTTTACCAACAATAAATTTATTACCAATTTGAAAATGCCACGACATAATGAGTTTTTTAATAGTGTTTAAGTCCACTGGATTTTTGCAAATGGTCACAATATTCTATTGTTATTAATTAATTGTTATTGTTATCGATTATTATCGTTACTAATTGCTATAGTTACTGTGTGTTATTGATTTTAAATGTTAACCTTAAAATTACTTTGAAACAATTAAAAGCAGATAACTTGGAAACCGGTAGACTTAGACAATGTAAGCAAGAGTACCTTTTTTGTGCAGAATTGAAAACTTCTTCAGATTTCTGGTTCTAATTCACCATACCTCAACTGACAAAATAGTCATGACTTGATATCTCAAACGTACAGTGTGTATTTAACTTTCAACACCCTGTGTATTAAAAACCACCGACATTTGTATAAGACATGTTAGGTTAAATCGTCATATTTTGGTGTCTAGTATTCGGATTTTCCATTCATTCTGACTCACCCTGTATATTTTTATATTTTTTTTTTATTGAGAAAATCGTTTTAGAATTTAATTTAGAACAACTTTTGTATGAAATTTTCTGCTGAGAACGAGTGGAGGGAAATCGTATCGTTTTGTTACAAATGTTCCGTGCCCTAGTGATAAACTGTCAGTGTAATTACACCATAAATAGAAGTATATACGTAGACTCGTATATATTGAACAACTTTTTTCGACATCAAACAAGTTTTATTGCCTTAAAAATAAAATCATAAATATTAAGATGTACAGATGTCAAATAAATTTTCTAAATTAAAAATTATCGTTTTCAAAATTTTTAATGATAAGGTTAATTTTAAAAAGTAAATTAATTAAAGAAGCGTTAAATTTTTTTTATTGTATATAGATGGTGATGTACAATTGATTAAAGTACGCACCTTCTCTAACGCCTCGTGTTATGCTTAATTAAGATTGCTTGGCGGAAGCGGTACTGTTTGGTAAGAAGGATGTTTTGTATATATAAATATATGAAGTTGTTGAAGCTTTTTTGTCTAAGCGTCATCAGCATAATTAATTTTCGTTACTCCACATCTTTATTTATTTATTTTTTTTTTAATTTTGTTATGTGAAAATAATTTAAAATTTCAGCTTTTGCTTTAATTGTTTTCTTTTGATTAACTTAAACAATTAAATTAATTAATTAATTAATAATAATAATTATAATTCCGCAGCGGAACGAAGAGCTCAATTAGTCAGATCGAGGTCAAGAACCAATGTGATTGCAGGTCGAGAACTTAGAGGGTAAAAAAAAGTTTTTTAATTAAATCCTAATTATTTAATTTATTTTATTTTTAGGGAAATAACCGCATAACTTTTAAACTATCAATTTATAATAATTACAACGAATAATTTATTATTTTCCAATTCGATTTATGTACCATATCTTGTACATTACGACACAAATGGGTTCTCTATTATTATTTTTCTTTTTAAATAATTATTTTAAGAGAGGAAATGAGAAAATTATTGTGATAAAATAACACTGGAACCAATAATATATAATGTATATTTTGCAAATTGTAAAATTACTTTGTTGATTCCTTTCAAGTGCGCGATTTTTTGGCGTCTTGTGACCTATTTTGGAACGTTAAAATAAAGCTGTTGGAAGCCAAGGTAAGTTAGTTTTTAACCCCAAAAATACACTCATTTGACCCAAATTAATGGTCACCTGATGACCTCATTTTCTTTTACTTTTCTAAACACTTTTTTTTTAATTATAACCTATTTTGATGGGAAAACGTTAAAATAAGACGTTTATTTAATCACACATTTGACAGTTTATTCATTTCAAATATCTAAATATCCTATAATATAATATCTAATATAATTTTTTTATTCTATTTGAAGTCAACATATTCTTTATATGTTATATTATAATAAATGTTAATAAGAGTATGCATAATCTACATTGATGGCACTACACTTATTTATTATGTGCAAAATATAGATTTTTTGCGATAAAGGTGTTCAAGTATTTTGCCTCGAAATTAAAAGTGAGGCACTATACAGGTGTCCCGTATCTTCCGCATCAAAGTTGTAGGATACATTATTTTGAAGCGATTTTTCTAAAAAAATTTGTTCGAAATGTTTATTTATAGCAACCGCACGGGAAATGTTTAACGACGTCTAATAACGGACGACTTTAATTCACAAAAAAAGTTAATTTCTCTTTCCGTGTCGAATCTATTGGAATCATCGGCGTAGTAACCGGCCGAGAGTAGCACCGGTTACCTGAGTCTGATTTACGATCTGATATTATTTATTATATTCCCGTGCGGTTATTATTGTAATGTTTAAACTCTTCTTTTCATTTCTGTATGATTTCTTTATGGGTTTGGAGTGTAATTTATTTAAAATAACTTTTTTCTTTACTTTCTTTATTTATTCCTACGACAACTACATTACAGGTCTAAGTTTAGCTTACTTCTAATTACCAATATAACAATCACAATTTATTTGTTGAATTGGCGAATATCGCACTCCTCGCACAAGTATGCCTACTCGTGCGTTTTTTTGAGTTTATTGACTTGATTAATTATTGTGCAATATTCGCCAACTACAAATACTTTACTTTCCATTACATTATAAACATTACGGAAAAATTTTATTAGAAAGATCGCTTCAGAATAATGTATCCTACAACTGTATAAATGTTCTGATGCGGAAGATACGGGACACCTGTATACAAAACTCATGACGTCCATAATACATCAAATAAGGTTGAGGCACTACAATCAATATCGTTAGAGATAAAGTATAATCGAGACATTATATTTATTCAACTCTCATGACGTTAATAATACAACAAGTAAGGTTGAGGCGCTACAATCAACGCACCCTTATGCTACCGACAATACTAGCAAAACGACGAAATTGTTGTCATAGTTTTATATGCAAGTGTTTATATTGGAGCGACGCGTTGTCACACGCTTGACAGCCAACTAACGATAAGAGCGACGCTAAATTGTATTCCCTATTTTCTTTGCTATTTTCAGGTGTGATCGGCAATAATAGAAAATTTATACAGAAAAATNGGGGTTGGTTTGCTTACAAGAAAAGTATAACAATAACTTTGTTTCGATTATCAGACCGTTACACAGTGTTAGCAAGTTTGAAATTACCGGCCATAATATGATTTTACTAATTTTCTTTTTTAATATTTTGGCAAATGGGGATTGTTAGGTAATATCGTAATACTCGCTACTCCGCAATAACCACTTTTTATTACCTTCAACTCCGGATAAAAATGACATGTAAAGTTAACACTTATTTTGCATATCAATTTCCAAAAACATTTCATTAATATTGGGAAACGATTGTAAACTTATTAAAAGTTGTATCCTTATAAAATTTCACTATAATTTTATACTGCATGTGTTGTTTATATAACACTGTAGTAGCTTCTTGAATGCTGGATTTATTTATCTTTTTTTCAACACTGTTCATAAACAGATTTTATTTGCAATGTTAAACTTTAATTTAAGCTACAGAAAAAGTCCCACAAGATCCCAGGTTGAAATTTGCTTTTTTATGTAGTTTCAAGTCTGTACTTTCCGTTCCCAAAAAAATAAATTGCGCATATTTGCGCATTTTCAATAAAATGGCTAATATACAGGGTACTGTCTACGGATATTCGACAGTGAATACTGAATGTTAGTTTTGAAACTATCAATCGTTTACAATTTTTCAGAATAACTATTTTTTATGAATTAATATTAGTACTAACTCTATTATTAGATCTAGAAGTAGAAGCTTTCGGGCTTAATCGTGCGTCTTTAAAAAAGAGACACGATTCAGATATGCTGTAACCTTCTTCCCAAACAAGTCCGAAGACAGCTACATAAAAAATACTCAGCAGTTACGTAGTATTAATTACGTATTTAAGTAATTAAGTTACGTATTAATGCAACTAAAAAAATTGAGGTTCCTATTTTAAAATGTCAACATATGGTATCTCAATTTTGGGACACCTGTACATTTCAATTTTATCTCAAAAAATGCGCGTTAAAAAATATAACATAGATATTCAAGAATTTTTTCTGGAAGAATATCTCTCAAATTTTTATTGAATTGATTTCATACTTCATGTACAGGGTGGGCAAATTTGGGTGTTATTATAGGCTATCTCAGAAACTATAAAAGATACGAAAAAAGTAGGTGCCATGTCCCCGTCTCTTTTTTTCGAGACTAACCCAATCCCGCAAACACCTAACCTCTTCTTATTAGATTAATTAAAAAATAACGCTTATTTTCCCCAAATACACCATGCGTGCAATACATCATTGGAAAGCTAAAAATATGCTCTTTTCAGTAACACCATAATCTACTATAGTTTGTATTTAAAAAAATACAACTTTGTGTTGACTCTCAAAAATCATCAAATATTTTAAAAATTTTTCAACGGCAGTATATTCTACTTAAAAAAGTGTCTTAAGAACGTATCAACCCCATTTCTCTAATTTCAAAAATAAACGAAATATGAGCATTTTTTGAAATCACGAAAATTTCACTTTTTGGTTATAACTTAAAAACAAAAGAAGATAGAACTTTGGTGTTTGCGAGATTGGGTTAGTCTCGAAAAAAGAGACCGGGACATGACACCTACTTTTTTCGTATCTCTTATAGTTTCTGAGATGGCCTGTAATAACACCCAAATTTGCCCACTCTGTACAGTGTATACAGGGTGTCTCACGTAACTGGTTCGTTAGAACTTTTTTAGGGTACACTATTTGTACAGTTTTGAAATTTTGATAGCATGGGTTGTTCATTCGGAACTTTCGATCTAAAATATTTTCAAGATGGCTGTCAATCCGGTCTACCGGAAGTAGACCATAACTTCGTTATTTTACATTCAATGCTACAGTTTTTATTACACCTTTTAATTGTCTTTAATTGTTTTTTAATATCCAACATATTTTTTTATGTACAATTAAAAAGTATAATAAAAACTGTAGCATTCCATTTAAAATAATTATGGTCATGGTTATGGTCATTAAAATGGTTATGGTCTACTTCCGGTACACCGGAAGTGGCAGCCATCTTGAAGATGTTTTATATTGAAAGTTCCGAATGAACAACCCCTGCTACCAAAATTTCAAACCTTTATAAATAGTGGAACCTTAAAAAGTTTTAACGAACCAGTTACGTGAGACACCTGTATATATTATAGTATATAAGTATATATTACTTATTGTTAGGGTACATGAAATAAATGTACCATGTTTTCGGAGTTACATTAGCTTAAACATCCAACCCAACCTACAACAAAACCTTTGTTTCGCTTTTATTTTCAAATATTCGTTTCAAAATCCTAAATTTTGTTTTAAGCACTGTTTATAGATGAAATAAATCCTAGCTAACTATTAAGGAGATATTACAATGGTATATTTCAACTTTATTTAGTTGTAATTATATTTGGCCAGATATTCATAACTTCCTGACACTGTGCGGCCGAGAGTGGCACCGATTATCTGAGTCTGATTTACGATCTGCTATTATTTATTATATTCCCGTGCGGTTATTAGAAATATTACGAAAAAATTTTATTGGAAAGATCACTTCAGAATAATGTATCCTACAATCGTATAATGCTCTGATGCGGAAGATATGGGACACCTGTATACAACACACATGACGTCCATAACACATCAAATAAGGTTGAGGCACTACAATCAATATCCTTAGAGATAAAGTATAATCGACCTGAGCTTTAGCATTTCAACCGGCAAAGATCGCTTACGGCGAGACATTATATTTATTCAACTCTCATGACGTTAATAATACAAGTAAGGTTACAATCGCGTTAGAGGCGCTACAATCGAGTTAGAGCTGCGATAAACGATACTAGCAAAACAACGATATTGTTTTCATAGCTTTATATATATACAGGTGTTTATATTGGAGCGACGCGTTGTCACACGCTTGACAAGCAACTAACGATAAGAGCGACGCTAAATTGTATTCCCTATTTTCTTTGCTATTTTCAGGTGTGATCGGCAATAATAGAAAATTTATACAGAAAAATGTATAATTCTATATCTCCAATAGTAATAGTATTTAAATTGAATTGCGACGAAGATACGTTTTAAATATTTTCAGCAGATTCTTTTAGTCTTCCAGTATTACTTGGGTTGATATTTCTTGCTTTGGTTCTGCTTGTTTCTTGAACGTGATGGTTAATGCTTTCTCTATCAATGACAATATTATGTAGCAAACAGATACACTTAACAATAGCATCAGCTACATCTGTAGATGTTTGTATCGCTGTTCCTAGAATTCTCCACTTAGTATACAGTATTTCAAAAGCACATTCAACAGTTCTTCGTGCTCTTGATAATCTACCATTAAAGTAGTCTTTATCTGTATCAATTTATTGTCTTCTATAAGGTTTCAATAGATTAGGGAGAAGTGGAAAAGCTTCATCACCTATGATAACATGGGGTACAGTGATGTATATTCCATGAATTGTGTTGCCTTAAGTGTTTATAAAGATGATGAAATTCTCGAAACGTATACCGTTTGGTATTTATTATATTATAATGAGCGCGTTCACCAGAGAATTCCGTTTACGTTGGCAAACGCAAACGGGTTACGATTGCGTTGGTGATTTTTCTATAGACATATGGTTTGATAACAACAGATGGCGCTTTAATGACATTTATTTACAATTTTAATTAACTTATAGGTACATACCGCTCAATTTATCATGAATTTCTTCATTTTCAAAGATAGTATACACTAACCCATGAAATAAATAATTTCGGGCTTCTGCCATTCTTTTTTGTTGATTTTAAATTTAAGATGACACCAAACACCGGTTTGCGTTTGCTAACGGAAAAATCTTACGATTGATAAAATGGCGGCCGTTTACCAAACACGTTTGAAGTTAGGGTTGCGTTCACCAGAAATGTTGCCAACAGTTTGCAAACGTTGACAATTGGTGAACGCGCCCAAAATTAAATGAAACGTCACCTACAAAGCAGAGATCGTCACTATTATTAACGCTCCACTATAAACAGCATCATAGAAATGAATTTTGCGCAGCTCTTGTCGTTTATCGCAGCTCTCGTTCCAATATAAACACACCTGCATATAAACCTATGACAACAATTTCGTTGTTTTGCTAGTATCGTTTATCACAGCTCCAATGTAAACGCACCCTCAGAAATAAGATATGATTGAGACAGCGCTTCACCCACTATTTTAACCATCGGAAGTTAAAGCACCATCAAGTGAAGTTGAGACGCTACAATCAAAATTCTTAAAAATAAAGTATGATCGAGCTACTGCCTCGGCCGCAAGCGACCTCGGCTTTAGTTTTTCAACCAACGAAAGTCAAAGCCAATGTGTGCGGCCGAGACGCTATATTTAATACTTATTACGTCGATAATACATCAAGTAAGGTTGAGACACTACAATCAAAGTTCTTAGAGATAAAGTATGGTCGAGCTACTGCCTCGGCCGCAAGCGACCTCGGCTTTAGTATTTCAACCAACGAAAATCCAAGCCAAGGTCGCTTGCAGTCGAGGCGCTATATTTAATAGTCATTACGTCCATAATACATCAAGTAAGGTTGAGACGCTACAATCAAAATTCTTAAAGATAAAGTATCGTCGAGCTACTGCCTAGGCCGCAAGCGACCTCGGCTTTAGTATTCAACCAACGAAAATCAAAGCCAAGGTCGCTTGCAGTCGAGGCGCTGTATTTAATACTGATTACGTCCATAATACATCAAGTAAGATTGAGACGCTACAATCAAAATTCTTAGAAATAAAGTATAGTCGAGCTACTGCCTCGGCCGCAAGCGACCTCGGCTTTAGTATTTCAACCAACGAAAGTCAAAGCCGAAGTAGTTTGCGGCCGAGGCACTATATTTAATATATTCATTACGTCCACAATACATCAAGTAAGGTTGAAACGCTACAATCAAAATTNAAATGTACCATGTTTTCGGAGTTACATTAGCTTAAACATCCAACCCAACCTACAACAAAACCTTTGTTTCGCTTTTATTTTCAAATATTCGTTTCAAAATCCTAAATTTTGTTTTAAGCACTGTTTATAGATGAAATAAATCCTAGCTAACTATTAAGGAGATATTACAATGGTATATTTCAACTTTATTTAGTTGTAATTATATTTGGCCAGATATTCATAACTTCCTGACACTGTGCGGCCGAGAGTGGCACCGATTATCTGAGTCTGATTTACGATCTGCTATTATTTATTATATTCCCGTGCGGTTATTAGAAATATTACGAAAAAATTTTATTGGAAAGATCACTTCAGAATAATGTATCCTACAATCGTATAATGCTCTGATGCGGAAGATATGGGACACCTGTATACAACACACATGACGTCCATAACACATCAAATAAGGTTGAGGCACTACAATCAATATCCTTAGAGATAAAGTATAATCGACCTGAGCTTTAGCATTTCAACCGGCAAAGATCGCTTACGGCGAGACATTATATTTATTCAACTCTCATGACGTTAATAATACAAGTAAGGTTACAATCGCGTTAGAGGCGCTACAATCGAGTTAGAGCTGCGATAAACGATACTAGCAAAACAACGATATTGTTTTCATAGCTTTATATATATACAGGTGTTTATATTGGAGCGACGCGTTGTCACACGCTTGACAAGCAACTAACGATAAGAGCGACGCTAAATTGTATTCCCTATTTTCTTTGCTATTTTCAGGTGTGATCGGCAATAATAGAAAATTTATACAGAAAAATNCATAGAAACGAATTTTGCGCAGCTCTTGTCGTTTATCGCAGCTCTCGTTCCAATATAAACACACCTGCATATAAACCTATGACAACAATTTCGTTGTTTTGCTAGTATCGTTTATCACAGCTCCAATGTAAACGCACCCTCAGAAATAAGATATGATTGAGACAGCGCTTCACCCACTATTTTAACCATCGGAAGTTAAAGCACCATCAAGTGAAGTTGAGACGCTACAATCAAAATTCTTAAAAATAAAGTATGATCGAGCTACTGCCTCGGCCGCAAGCGACCTCGGCTTTAGTTTTTCAACCAACGAAAGTCAAAGCCAATGTGTGCGGCCGAGACGCTATATTTAATACTTATTACGTCGATAATACATCAAGTAAGGTTGAGACACTACAATCAAAGTTCTTAGAGATAAAGTATGGTCGAGCTACTGCCTCGGCCGCAAGCGACCTCGGCTTTAGTATTTCAACCAACGAAAATCCAAGCCAAGGTCGCTTGCAGTCGAGGCGCTATATTTAATAGTCATTACGTCCATAATACATCAAGTAAGGTTGAGACGCTACAATCAAAATTCTTAAAGATAAAGTATCGTCGAGCTACTGCCTAGGCCGCAAGCGACCTCGGCTTTAGTATTCAACCAACGAAAATCAAAGCCAAGGTCGCTTGCAGTCGAGGCGCTGTATTTAATACTGATTACGTCCATAATACATCAAGTAAGATTGAGACGCTACAATCAAAATTCTTAGAAATAAAGTATAGTCGAGCTACTGCCTCGGCCGCAAGCGACCTCGGCTTTAGTATTTCAACCAACGAAAGTCAAAGCCGAAGTAGTTTGCGGCCGAGGCACTATATTTAATATATTCATTACGTCCACAATACATCAAGTAAGGTTGAAACGCTACAATCAAAATTCTTAAAAATAAAGTATGATCGAGCTACTGCCTCGGCCACAAGCGACCTCGGCTTTAGTTTTTCAACCAACGAAAGTCAAAGCCAAGGTCACTTGTGGTCGAGGCGCTATATTCAATACTCATTACGTCCATAATACATCAAGTAAGGTTGAGACGCTACAATCAAAATTCTTAGCGATAAAGTATGATCGAGCTACTGCCTCGGCCGCAAGCGACCTCGGCTTTAGTATTTCAACCAACGAAAGTCAAAGCCAAGGTCTACAGTCGAGGCGCTATATTTAATACTCATTACGTCCATAATACATCAAGTAAAGTTGAGACGCTACAATCAAAATTCTTAGAGATAAAGTAAGATCGAGCTACTGCCTCGGCCGCAAGCGACCTCGGCTTTAGTATTTCAACCAACGAAAGTCAAAGCCAAGGTCTGCGGCCGAGACCCTATATTTAATACTCATTACGTCCATAATACATCAAGTAAAGTTGAGACGCTACAATCAAAATTCTTAGAGATAAAGTATGATCGAACTACTGCCTCGGCCGCAAGCGACCTCGGCTTTAGTTTTTCAACCAACGGAAGTCAAAACCAAGGTCTGCGGTCGAGACGCTATATTTAATACTCATTACGTCCATAATACATCAAGTAAAGTTGAGACGCTACAATCAAAATTCTTAGAGATAAAGTATGATCGAGGCAGTGTCTCACCGACAAGCGACCTCGACTTTAGTATTTCAACCAATAAAACTCATGCCGAGGTCGCTTTGTGGNGCAAGCGACCTCGGCTTTAGTATTTCAACCAACGAAAGTCAAAGCCGAGGTTGCTTGCGGCCGAGGCACTATATTTAATATTCAGTACGTCCATAATACATCAAGTAAGGTTGAAACGCTACAATCAAAATTCTTAGAGATAAAGTAAGATCGAACTACTGCCTCGGCCGCAAGCGACCTCGGCTTTAGTATTTCAACCAACGAAAGTCAAAGCCAAGGTCTACAGTCGAGGCGCTATATTTAATAGTCATTACGTCCATAATACATCAAGTAAGGTTGAGGCGCTCCAATCAAAAATCTTAAAAATAAAGTATGATCGAGCTACTGCCTCGGTCGTAAACGACCTCGGCTTTAGTTTTTCAACCAACGAAAGTCAAAGCCGAAGTCTGCGGCCGAGGCGCTATATTTAATACTCATTACGTCGATAATACATCAAGTAAGATTGAGATGCTACAATCAAAATTCTTAGAGATAAAGTATAATCGAGCTACTGCCTCGGCCGCAAGCGACCTCGGCTTTAGTATTTTAACCAACGAAACTCAATGCCGAGGTTACTTGTAGCCCAAGATATATTTATTCAACACTCATTGTGTCCATAATACGTCCAGTAAAGTTGAGGTGCTACGTGCTACAATAAAAATCCTTAGAGATAAAGTATGATCGAGGCAGTGTCTCACCGACAAGCGACCTCGACTTTAGTATTTCAACCAATAAAACTCATGCCGAGGTCGCTTTGTGGTCCAAGTATTATATTTATTCAACAGTCATTATATCCATAATATGTACATCAAGAAAGGTTGAAACATTTCAATCACAATTCTTAGAAATAAAGTATGATCGAACTGCTGCCTCGGCCGCAAGCGACCTCGGCTTTAGTGCTTCAACCCACGAAAGTCAAAACCGAGACGCTTGAGGCCCAAGCATTATATCTATTCAACAATCATTGTGTCCATAACACATCAAGTGAAGTTGAGGCACTCCAATCAAAATTCTTAGAAATACAGTATGATCGAGCTACTGCCTCGGCCGCAAGCGACCTCGGCTTTAGTACTTCAACCAACGAAAGTCGAGGCACTATATTCAATACTCATTACGTCCATAATACATCAAATAAGGTTGAGACGCTACAATCAAAATCCTTAGAGATAAAGTATGATCGAGGCAGCGCCTCACCCGCAAGCAACCTCGGCTTTAGTATTTCAACCGGCTAAAGTCAAAAACGAGGTTGCTTGAAGCCGAGGCATTATATTTTATAACAAAAAAAACTATAATTTATCTAAACTTTAAAAGTCATATACATTTTTAATATAATTGAAATAAAACTGTGTGTTTTTATATGTGTGTTTTTTTTTTAACTTTCAGCTCTACCGGTTTCGATCGTTACATTCAATCATCTTCAGGAGCTACGTCATTAAACATATTTTTTAAAAACATATTTTGTTTATTATTTAAGCTGTTATCTTCTTGATCTTGATTACTTACTTGTTCTTTTCTTTGTTACCTTGTTATTTACTCAATAAGGTTTCCTTGCACTACTATACGCCATGCGTTTCTTTTCGTTTATTTTTGAGGTTATTATTTCAAGGTAACAAAGAAAAGAAGAAGTAAGTAATCAAGATCAAGAAGATAACAGCTTCAAATAAAGTATGATCGAGCTACTGCCAAAAGTCAAAGCCGAGGTCGCTTGCGGCTGAGGCACTAGTAAAATTGAAGATAAAAGCTTATGATTCATTCTGTCAAAAGGAACCCTGATCCTCCACACCCCAGAAAGAAGTAGCTGTCAGTATCAAGAACAAAACGTACATAACGTTGGCAGAAGACTAGATACTGCTTCTAAAAAACCAAATACTGCTTTTTGAAGACTAGATACTGCTCTGGAAGATTAAATACTGCTTTCTGAAGACTAGATACTGCCGATAGGTCTAAATACAGCGTCTGGAACACTAAATACTGCTTTCTAAAGACTAAAATTGCTTTGTGGAGACTAAATACTGCTTTCTGAAGACTAGATACTGCTAACAGGTCTAAATACTGCAAAAGAAAGATAAAATATTTTGGAGAAAACATACATAACTTTGGCAGAAGACTAGATACTATTTCTAGAAGACTAAATACTGCTTTCTGAATACTAGATACTGCCGATAGGTCTAAATACAGCGTCTGAAACACTAAATACTGCTTTATAAAGACTAAAATTGCTTTCTGGAGACTATATACTGCTTTCTGAAGACTAGATACTGCTAACAGGGCTAAATATTGCAAAAGAAAGATAAGATATTGTTGGAGAAAACATACATAACTTTGGCAGAAGACTAGATACTGCTTCTACAAGACTAAATACTGCTTTCTGAATACTAAATACTGCCGATAGGTCTAAATACAGCGTCTGGAACACTAAATACTGCTTTCTAAAGACTAAAATTGCTTTGTGGAGACTAAATACTGCTTTCTGAAGACNCAAAGCCAAGGTCTGCGGTCGAGGCGCTATATTTAATACTCATTACGTCCATAATACATCAAGTAAGGTTGAAACGCTACAATCAAAATTCTTAGAGATAAAGTAAGATCGAGCTACTGCCTCGGCCGCAAGCGACCTCGGCTTTAGTATTTCAACTAACGAAAGTCAAAGCCAAGCTCTACGGTCGAGGCGCTATATTTAATAGTCATTACGTCCATAATACATCAAGTAAGGTTGAGGCGCTCCAATCAAAAATCTTAAAAATAAAGTATGATCAAGCTACTGCCTCGGTCGTAAACGACCTCGGCTTTAGTTTTTCAACCAACGAAAGTCAAAGCCGAAGTCTGCGGCCGAGGCGCTATATTTAACACTCATTACGTCAATAATACATCAAGTAAGGTCGAGACGCTACAATCACAATTTTTAGAAATAAATTATGATCGAACTACTGCCTCGGCCGCAAGCGACCTCGGCTTTAGTATTTCAACCAACGCAAGTCAAAGCCAAGGTGTGCGGCCGAGACGCTATATTTAATACTCATTACGTCGATAATACATCAAGTAAGGTTGAGACGCTCCAATCAAAATTCTTAGAGATAAAGTATGGTCGAGCTACTGCCTCGGCCGCAAGCGACCTCGGCTTTAGTATTTCAACCAACAAAAATCAAAGCCAAGGTCTGCGGTCGAGGCGCTATATTTAATACTCATTACGTCTATAATACATCAAGTAAGGTTGAGACGCTACAATCAAAATTCTTAGAGGTAAAGAATGATCGAGCTACTGCCTCGGCCGCAAACGACCTCGGCTTTAGTATTTCAACCAACGAAAGTCAAAGCCGAAGTAGTTTGCGGCCGAGGCACTATATTTAATATATTCATTACGTCCACAATACATCAAATAAGGTTGAGACGCTACAATCAAAATTCTTAAAAATAAAGTATGATCGAGCTACTGCCTCGGCCGCAAGCGACCTCGCCTTTAGTTTTTCAACCAACGAAAGTCAAAGCCAAGGTCACTTGTGGTCGAGGCGCTATATTCAATACTCATTACGTCCATAATACATCAAGTAAGGTTGAGACGCTACAATCAAAATTCTTAGCGATAAAGTATGATCGAGCTACTGCCTCGGCCGCAAGCGACCTCGCCTTTAGTTTTTCAACCAACGAAAGTCAAAGCCAAGGTCGCTTGCGGTCGAGGCGCTATATTTAATACTCATTACGTCCATAATACATCAAGTAAGGTTGAGGCGCTCCAATCAAAAATCTTAGCGATAAAGTATGATCGAGCTACTGCCTCGGCCGCAAGCGACCTCGGCTTTAGTATTTCAACCAACGAAAGTCAAAGCCGAGGTTGCTTGCGGCCGAGGCACTATATTTAATACTCATTACGTCCATAATACATCAAGTAAGGTTGAGGCGCTCCAATCAAAAATCTTAGCGATAAAGTATGATCGAGCTACTGCCTCGGCCGCAAGCGACCTCGGCTTTAGTATTTCAACCAACGAAAGTCAAAGCCGAGGTTGCTTGCGGCCGAGGCACTATATTTAATATTCAGTACGTCCATAATACATCAAGTAAGGTTGAAACGCTACAATCAAAATTCTTAGAGATAAAGTAAGATCGAGCTACTGCCTCGGCCGCAAGCGACCTCGGCTTTAGTATTTCAACCAACGAAAGTCAAAGCCAAGGTCTACAGTCGAGGCGCTATATTTAATAGTCATTACGTCCATAATACATCAAGTAAGGTTGAG
>NW_019281245.1:0-13680 GCF_000648695.1 Onthophagus taurus | reverse complement strand
GGAGACTAAATACTGCTTTCTGAAGACTAGATACTGCTAACAGGTCTAAATACTGCAAAAGAAAGATAAAATATTTTGGAGAAAGCATACATAACTTTGGCAGAAGACTAGATACTATTTCTAGAAGACTAAATACTGCTTTCTGAATACTAGATACTGCCGATAAGTCCAAATACAGCGTCTGGAACACTAAATACTGCTTTCTAAAGACTAAAATTGGTTTCTGGAGACTATATACTGCTTTCTGAAGACTAGATACTGCTAACAGGGCTAAATACTGCAAAAGAAAGATAAGATATTGTTGGAGAAAACATACATAACTTTGGCAGAAGACTAGATACTGCTTCTAGAAGACTAAATACTGCTTTCTAGAAGACTAGATACTGCTTCTAGAAGACTAAATACTGCTTTCTGAATACTAGATACTGCCGATAGATCTAAGTACAGCGTCTGGAACACTAAATACTGCTTTCTAAAGACTAAAATTGCTTTGTGGAGACTAAATACTGCTTTCTGAAGACTAGATATTGCTTACAGGGCTAAATACTGCAAAAGAAAGATAAGATATTGTTGGAGAAAACATACATAACTTTGGCAGAAGACTAGATACTGCTTCTAGAAGCCTAATTACTGCTTTCTCAAGACTAGATATTGCCGACAGGTCTAAATACAGCATCTGGAACACTAAATACTGCTTTCTAAAAACTAAAATTGCTTTGTGGAGACTAAATACTGCTTTCTGAAGACTAGATACTGCTTACAGGGCTAAATACTGCAAAAGAAAGATAAGATATTGTTGGAGAAAACATACATAACTTTGGCAGAAGACTAGATACTGCTTCTAGAAAACTAAATACTGCTTTCTGAAGACTAGATACTGCCGACAGGTCTAAATACAGCGTCTGGAACACTAAATACTGCTTTCTAAAGACTAAAATTGCTTTGTGGAGACTAAATACTGCTTTCTGAAGACTAGATACTGCTAACAGGTCTAAATACTGCAAAAGAAAGATAAAATATTTTGGAGAAAACATACATAACTTTGGCAGAAGACTAGATACTGCTTCTAGAAGACTAAATACTGCTTTCTGAAGACTAGATACTTCCGACAGGTCTAAATACAGCGTCTGGAACACTAAATACTGCCTTCTAAAGACTAAAATTGCTTTGTGGAGACTAAATACTGCTTTCTGAAGACTAGATACTGCTAACAGGTCTAAATACTGCAAAAGAAAGATAAAATATTTTGGAGAAAACATACATAACTTTGGCAGAAGACTAGATACTGCTTCTAGAAGACTAAATACTGCTTTCTGAAGACTAGATACTTCCGACAGGTCTAAATACAGCGTCTGGAACACTAAATACTGCCTTCTAAAGACTAAAATTGCTTTGTGGAGACTAAATACTGCTTTCTGAAGACTAGATACTGCTAACAGGTCTAAATACTGCAAAAGAAAGATAAAATATTTTGGAGAAAACATACATAACTTTGGCAGAAGACTAGATACTGCTTCTAGAAGACTAAATACTGCTTTCTGAAGACTAGATACTTCCGACAGGTCTAAATACAGCGTCTGGAACACTAAATACTGCCTTCTAAAGACTAAAATTGCTTTGTGGAGACTAAATACTGCTTTCTGAAGACTAGATACTGCTAACAGGTCTAAATACTGCAAAAGAAAGATAAAATATTTTGGAGAAAACATACATAACTTTGGCAGAAGACTAGATACTGCTTCTAGAAGACTAAATACTGCTTTCTGAAGACTAGATACTTCCGACAGGTCTAAATACAGCGTCTGGAACACTAAATACTGCCTTCTAAAGACTAAAATTGCTTTGTGGAGACTAAATACTGCTTTCTGAAGACTAGATACTGCTAACAGGTCTAAATACTGCAAAAGAAAGATAAAATATTTTGGAGAAAACATACATAACTTTGGCAGAAGACTAGATACTGCTTCTAGAAGACTAAATACTGCTTTCTGAAGACTAGATACTGCCGACAGGTCTAAATACAGCGTCTGGAACACTAAATACTGCCTTCTAAAGACTAAAATTGCTTTGTGGAGACTAAATACTGCTTTCTGAAGACTAGATACTGCTAACAGGTCTAAATACTGCAAAAGAAAGATAAAATATTTTGGAGAAAACATACATAACTTTGGCAGAAGACTAGATACTGCTTCTAGAAGACTAAATACTGCTTTCTGAAGACTAGATACTGCTGACAGGTCTAAGTACTGCAAAAGAAAGATAAGATATTGTTGGAGAAAACATACATAACTTTGGCAGAAGACTAGATACTGCTTCTAGAAGACTAAATACTGCTTTCTGAATACTAGATACTGCCGATAGGTCTAAATACAGCGTCTGGAACACTAAATACTGCTTTCTAAAGACTAGCTACTGCTTTCAGGGCTAAATACTGCAAAAGAAAGATAAGATATTGTTGGAGAAAACATTAAAAAGGCGCCGGCGCCCCCTTTTAAACGCCTCTGTGCTCCTACTTTCGATAACAACAAGTTCCGTGCTGTGTCATCGGTTGTCCTTACGCCATGTATCGCTAATTCCACCTCAAAACGTTGAAAATAATAACTCCATTCTTTTCCTTTTCTTCATTAAAATTCTCAAATTGAACATTTTTATGTTGTTTTTGTTCTTGTTGTGTGGTCATTTTTGTTGTTGAGGATGTGAGAGTAGGATTTGTTAGCAGAGCTGCTTTTGGTTCTTTAGAAGTTTGACTAGAGTTAGTACTAAGTAGAATTTACCCAGCCTCTGAGACCATTTACCAACCTTGACAAAAAAAACCTTAATGAGCAGAATGTATGTTGAGGATTAACATCAGATGAGTATTTATGGTAATGAGTCTAGAATATTCAAAGCTTAGATTTTGTCCAACTTTTAACACAAGCAACTTTTAATCTTCGTTATAATTCCATTAAATTTTGCCATTCTTGGCTGCAGATTTAACTGTTTTTGTACTTTGGAATCTTCCAAATCGTTTGTATGTTCTAAAGTTATTCGAAATTTATCACAACCGTTTTAAATAATCAAACAAAGAAAAATCCCTCAATAGAAGTACCTACACGTGATCTTGGAGAGGTGGGAGAAATATCTTCTAAACAAGAGCTCCACACTGAGTTGAGTGTGCTTAAAACTTGCCCAGCTTTCAATCAACACACTTTATTACTAACAAATAAATATTCGCTCTGAAATGAACAAAGTTTTGCGTGAATCGTGATTAAAAGAAGTGATTTGTGCAGTTTTTTTTTTGAGTTATTTTTTGAATAACATTAATAAAGGATGAAGTGGTAAGTGGTTTCGAAACGTTCTAAAATTAAAAACCAGGAAATCATCTTCACGTTCGAGTTGAACATACCTAAAAGGTGTTTAAAAATAGAGATATTATATTTAACTTGCAAGTTAAATAAACGATTTTTTAATAAAAACAAATTCGCTTTCAATTTTCCCCGAAAAACTTTGTTGATTTTCGTAAAGGTTAATTATTAAGGTAATAAATTAAGTTTTATGGGGCAACCCGAAATAACCCAAATCTAAAAGGTTATCGATAAAACTATCGTGGTAATATTAATATAATTGTTTTTTTAAAAATACCCTCAACGATTTATTTTTATTTAAGAAAAGGAATTTTGCCAAAATATTCGGCGGGGTATTTTTAGTCGAAAAGTTTTTTTGTTGTTACAAAAGTTAATCGGATTGAGGTTATTTATAACAAAAAGCGATTTAACACGCGGTTTATTAATAATTAAGCAACGAAAAACTTACGAAAATCCTTGGAGACACCCAGTACTAAACTGTCAACGATGAAACAACGTCAAAAAACGCGCAAATGACAGTTTTCTAAATTTCAAGTTTCTTACATTCCGAAATTGCTTTTTCCGCAATCAATTAATCCCGATTAATTCGTTTTAATTAATTATGAATCGGCGTTAATAACAAATTTAGAATTAATTTTTTTTTTTAAATAAATTTTTTTCGGTTCGTTTTCGCGTCTAACTTCGCAGTGTACGTTTGGAAAATGGCCGCCCACGAACGTTGTTATTCCCCCCGGTTCAACGTTTACCGTAAGATATAATTAATTAATTAAGTTTTTTATTTAAACAATATCATTTCAATTAACACTTTGTTAAAAAAAATCGCTACATAAAAAAAAAAATTTTTTTAATACAAAATAAAATCCTAACCTAAAAAGTTCAAATCGAATTTATTTCGGTTGTGGTTGCATTTTGATTGGGATTAATTAATTTTGGGGTTGTTTTAACGTTTCGGGGTGTTTTTCTTGGTTTTTTAAACAAAGTGGGATTCAAAAAATCAATATAATCCACACCCCGTCGAAGGTTAGGCGCATTGAGCATGCGCAGTTGCGAATCAGCTGGAACTTTTTGCGTTCGTGACCCTTGATTGTGTCAAATTGGTTGCGTTTAAGACTTTAAATGTGATATTTTCGCTTCTTATAGGCCGAAGAACATAACTTGGGAGAAACAACAACAAGAAGCGTTGCGACACGAACAAAATTTGCAACAATTTGATTCGACCGATCAAAATAACAACATCACAATGACTTCTGAGGATCTCCTCCAACCGGGGCACGTCGTCAAAGAACGTTGGAAGGTAATTTCGAACTTATTTATTGGTGTGGTGTGCAAATTTTAATTTTAAACTCAAAATATAATAAATTTAAGTGCTTCGCAAACTTAAAAATCATCAAATTTGACCAATTTTTTAACCTCCAATCTATTTATAATGAATCCTACCTTTCTTATTTCGTTTTTTTAATACCAAGGTGTCTTGGCACAAAGTGTAGGTGTTACATAATGTTTTGTTTTAGGTTGTGAAAAAAATTGGTGGAGGCGGTTTTGGGGAAATCTATGAAGGGCTAGATTTGATAACCAGGGAGCAGGTTGCTTTGAAGGTTGAGTCGGCGAGACAACCTAAGCAAGTCCTCAAAATGGAAGTGGCGGTGCTAAAAAAGCTCCAAGGGAAGGAGCACGTATGCCGGTTCATTGGATGTGGGCGAAACGACCGCTTCAATTACGTCGTGATGCAATTACAAGGGAGGAATCTTGCTGAATTGAGGAGGGCCCAACCCAGGGCTGCTTTTAGTTTATCCACTACATTGAGATTAGGACTACAAATACTTAAAGCTATTGAAAGTATACATTCTGTGGGGTTTTTACATAGAGATATCAAACCGGTGAGTTAAATTTTATCTTTTTACATTAAGAGTCCAAGAGCTTTATTAAATTTTATTATTATGTAGTGATTTTTGTGATGATTGTACCACTTTGGATTTAATCTTTGTTATGTTATGAAGGTAAGTAACTTTTTCAATTAATGTGTGGTTATTTTTAATTCTTTGTATTTATTATTAACTCCATTTGCAGATTCAAATGCTTCAAAATCTTGGTAGCCAGGGAATGATTTAATAAAAATGGAAAATTTGAGTTTTTTTATTAAGAAATAAATTTGTTGAGTTGACAAAAAGTCCTCCTAAGTTTATATCTATCACCAATAAATTCCAAAATCGCTTTTGGAAATCATAAAAACTCTTTAACCACCTTGAAAATTCTTAGAAAGCTTCCTAAACAACCTTTAAAAACCTACCCAATTCTTGTATTAATAATATCTAATATTCTAAGGGATGTAACTCTATAATTATAACCTCAAATCGAAACGTCTTGTGAATTGTTGGTGTTTTCACAAGCCGAAAATGAAATAAATTAATAATTAATGAATAAATAATGAACCACTGTTTAAATAAAACTTTGAAACTTTATATGTAATCCCCCTATTTTCGCATAGTCTAAATGTCAAAAAAGATGCTAATTCAAAAATTCCTGGAAACCGTGTTTATTGAAAATAAGAAATAAAACTTGTTTTAAATTAAAGCTTAAAGCTTTCTGTTTAAATCGATGTATAACAATCGATGGGTTGAATTAGAAAAATATTGAGAAAATGAGTATAAACAATTTTGCATAACCTAAAAGTGTCAAAAAAGATGCTAATTTAAAAATTCCTGGGAGCCGTATTTATTGAAATTAAGGAATGAAACTTATTTTAAATTAATGCTCAAAGCTTTCTCTTTAAAATGATGTATAATAATTGTTGGGTTGGATTGGAAAAATATAGAGAAAAAAAATGTTGAAATAAAACTTACATTTTCGTATAACCTAAAAGTGTCAAAAAAGATGCTAATTTAAAAATTCCTGGAAGCCGTATTTATTGAAATTAAGGAATGAAACTTATTTTAAATTAAAGCTCAAAGCTTTCTCTTTAAAATGATGTATAATAATTGTTGGGTTGGATTGGAAAAATAATGTTGAAACAACACTTACATTTAAAAGAGTCAAAAAAGATGCTAATTTAAAAATTCCTGGAAGCCGTATATATTAAAATTAAGGAATGAAACTTATTTTAAATTAAAGCTCAAAGCTTTCTCTTTAAAATGATGTATTATAATTGTTGGGTTAGATTGGAAAAATATAGAGAAAAAGAATGTTGAAACAAAACTTAAATTTTCGTATAACCTAAAAGTGTCAAAAAAGATGTTAATTTAAAAATTCCTGGAAGCCGTATTTATTAAAATTAAGGAATGAAACTTATTTTAAATTAAAGCTCAAAGCTTTTTCTTTAAAATGATGTATAATAATTGTTGGGTTGGGTTGGAAAAATATTAAGAAAAAAAATGTTGAAACAACACTTACATTTAAAAGAGTCAAAAATGATGCTAACTTTAAAATCTTCTAAACATTCTTGGAAATATTTAGAGAGTTCTTAAAAATAAAAATCGATTGCTATTATGTTCTATAACTTCCTAAGTAGCATTTAGATACCTTCAGAGTTCTTGAATATCCTTTAAATACTCGAAAAATGCATTGGAAATCTTCTAAATATTCTTGGAAATACTCCGAGAGTTTTTGAAAATTAAAATCGATTGTCATTAACTTCTGTAACTTCCTAAGTAATATTTAGGAACCTTCAGAGTGCTTTAAATCCTCGAAAAATGCATCAAAAATCTTCTAAAAATTCTTGGAAATACTCCGAGAGTTCTTATAAATTAAAATCGATTGCCATTAAGTTCTATAACTTCCTAATCAGCCCTGAGAACCTTTTAGACTGCTTGAATATTCTTTAAATCTTCAAGAAATGTATAGGAAATCTTCTAGAAATTCTTGGAAATGCTACGAGAGTTTTTAGAATTTTATAATCGATTGCCATTAAGTCCTATAACTTCCTAATGAGCCCTTGGAAAGCTTCAGAATGCTCGTATATCCTTTAAAACCTCGGGAAATGCATTGGAAATCTTCTAGTAATTTTTGAAAGTATTTAGAGAGTTCTTAAATATTAAAATCAAATGCCATTAAGTTCTATTACTTCCTAAACAGTCCTTAGAGACCTCTAGAGTGCTTTAATATCTTTCAAATCTTCGGGAAATGCGTTGGAAATCTTCTAAAAATTCTTGGAAATACTCCGAGAGTGCTTGAAAATTAAAATCGATTGCCATTAACTTCTGTAACTTCCTAAGTACCACTTAAAAATCTTCAAAGTGCATAAATATCCTTCATAACCTCGGGAAATGTATTGGAAATCTTCTAGAATTTCTTGGAAATATTGAAAGAGTTCTTAAAAATTAAAATTTATGGTCATTAAGTTCTATAACTTCCTAAATAGCCTTTAGAAAAGTTCAGAGTGCTTGAATATCCTTTAAATTCTCGAGAAATGCGTTGGAAATCTACTAAAAATTCTTGGAAATACTTAAATTGTTCTTAAAAATTAAAATCGAATGTAATTAACTTCTGTAACTTCCTAAGTAGTTCTTAGGAACCTGCAGAGTGCTTGAGTATCCTTTAAATCCTCGAGAAATACATTGGAAATCTTCTAGAATTTCTTGGAAATACTCTTAAAGTTCTTGAAAATTAAAATCGAATGTAATTAACTTCTGTAACTTCCTAAGTGGCTCTTAGGAACCTTCAGAGTGCTTGAATATCTTTTAAATCTTCGGGAAATGCATTGGAAATCTTCTAGAATTTCTTGGAAATACTTAAATTGTACTTAAATATTAAAATCGAATGTAATTAACTTCTGTAACTTCCTAAGTAGCTCTTAGGAACCTTCAGAGTACTTGAATATCTTTTNAAATAACCTTTTAAAGTATTGGATAAATAATTACATAAATTTTATTATAAATTAATATTAACGATTTTTCGCTGCTTAACCTCTCCTAAATTTGACAATGTTTGACATATAACCTCCATTAGTAACCTAACATACATTTAAATGTATGTGGTGAAATAATCTAAGTCGTACGTCCATATCTTGATTCATACCATTTTTAAACGTCAAGTCACTGCCAGCTCTCGTGGTTCCTACTATACTAGATATTCTTGGAAATTAAAATCGATTGTCATTAAGTTCTATAACTTCTTAAGCAACCTTTAAAAACCATCAGAATGCTTGAATATCCTTTAAAATCTTCTAAACATTCTTGGAAATATTTAGAGAGTTCTTAAAAATAAAAATCGATTGCTATTATGTTCTATAATTTCCTAAGTAGCATTTAGAAACCTTCAGAGTGCTTGAATATCGTTTAAATACTCGAAAAATGCATTGGAAATTTTCTAAATATTTTTAGAAATACTCCGAGAGTTTTTGAAAATTAAAATCGATTGTCATTAGCTTCTGTAACTTCCTAAGTAATATTTAGGAACCTTCAGAGTGCTTTAAATCCTCGAAAAATGCATCAAAAATCTTCTAAAAATTCTTGGAAATACTCCGAGGGTTTTTGAAAATTAAAATTGATTACCATTATGTTCTATAACTTCCTAATCAGCCCTGAGAACCTTTTAGACTGCTTGAATATTCTTTAAATCTTCAAGAAATGCATTGGAAATCTTCTAGAAATTCTTGGAAATGCTACGAGAGTTTTTGAAAATTAAAATCTATTGCCATTAAGTCCTATAACTTCCTAATGAGCCCTTGGAAAGCTTCAGAATGCTTGTATATCCTTTAAAACCTCTGGAAATGCATTGGAAATCTTCTAGTAATTTTTGGAAGTATTTAGAGAGTTCTTAAATATTAAAATCAAATGCCATTAAGTTCTATTACTTCCTAAACAGTCCTTAGAAACCTCTAGAGTGCTTTAATATCTTTCAAATCTTCGGGAAATGCGTTGGAAATCTTCTAAAAATTCTTGGAAATATTCCGAGAGTGGTTGAAAATTAAAATCGATTGCCATTAAGTCTTATAACTTCCTAATCAGCCCTTGGAAAGCTTCAGAATGCTTGTATATCCTTTAAAACCTCTGGAAATGCATTGGAAATCTTCTAGTAATTTTTGGAAGTACTTAGAGAGTTCTTAAATATTAAAATCAAATGCCATTAAGTTCTATTACTTCCTAAACAGTCCTTAGAGACCTCTAGAGTGCTTTAATATCTTTCAAATCTTCGGGAAATGCGTTAGAAATCTTCTAAAAATTCTTGGAAATATTCCGAGAGTGCTTGAAAATTAAAATCGATTGCCATTCACTTCTGTAACTTCCTAAATAGCACTTAGAAATCTTCAAAGTGCATAAATATCCTTCATAACCTCGGGAAATGTATTGGAAATCTTCTAGAATTTCTTGGAAATACTTAGAGTTCTTAAAAATTAAAATTTATGATCATTAAGTTCTATAACTTCCTAAACAGCTTTTAGAAAACTTCAGAGTGGTTGAATATCCTTTAAATTCTCGAGAAATGCGTTGGAAATCTACTAAAAATTCTTGGATATACTCCGAGAGTTCTTAAAAATTAAAATCGATTGTTATTAAGTTTTATAACTTCCTAAACAGCCCTTAGAAACCTTCAAAGTGCATAAATATCCTTCATAACCTCGGGAAATGCATTGGAAATCTTCTAGAATTTCTTGCAAATACTTAAATTGTTCTTAAAAATTAAAATCGAATGTAATTAACTTCTGTAACTTCCTAAGTAGCTCTTAGAAACCTTCAGAGTACTTTAAAATCCTTTAAATCCTCGGGAAATGCATTGCAAATCTTCTAGAATTACTTGGAAATACTTAAATTATTCTTAAAAATTAAAATCGAATGTAATTAACTTCTGTAACTTCCTAAGTAGCTCTTAGGAACCTTCAGAGTGCTTGAATATCTTTTAAATCTTCGGGAAATGCATTGGAAATCTTCTAGAATTTCTTGGAAATACTTAAATTGTACTTAAATATTAAAATCGAATGTAATTAACTTCTGTAACTTCCTAAGTAGCTCTTAGGAACCTTCAGAGTACTTGAATATCTTTTAAATCTTCGGGAAATACATTGCAAATCTTCTAGAAATTCTTGGAAATGCTCCTAGAGTTCTTGAAAATTAAAATCGATTGCTATTAAGTTTTATAACTTCCTAAACAGCCCTTAGAAATCTTCAAAGTGCATAAATATCCTTCAAAACCCCGGGAAATGCATTGGGAATCTTCTAGAATTTCTTGGAAATGCTCTTAAAGTTCTTGAAAATTAAAATCGATTGCCATTAACTTCTGTAACTTCCTAAGTAGCACTTAGAAACCTTCAGAGTGCTTGAATATCCTTTAAATCCTTGGGAAATACATTGGAAATCTTCTAGAAATTCGTGGAAATGCTCCTAAAGTTCTTGAAAATTAAAATCGATTGCCATTAACTTCTGTAACTTCCTAAGTAGCACTTAGAAATCTTCAGAGTGCTTTAATATCCTTTAAATCCTCGAGAAATGCATTGGAAATCTTCTAAAAATTATTGGAAATACTCAGAGTTCTTGAAAATTAAAATCTTCTAAAAAGTTCTATTACTTTCTGAATAGTCCTTAGAAACCTTCAGGGTGCTTGAATATCTTTTCAATGCTCGAGAAATGTAATGGAAATCTTCTAGAATTTCTTGAAAACCTTTCTTCGAACCTCTTTGTAAATGGAGATTCACAAAATCCCTCAATTCCTTAGGAATCTTCGGATATCTATTCATAATCTTCGATAAACTCTTGGAAATAGTTTAAAACCCCTTGGTATTAGGGTTAAATCTCAAAGAAATCCTTACAACCTTAGATAGCCCATGGAAACCTTCAAAATGCTTGACATTTCATGGAAATTGTCAGGAAATAGTTGAAAACCACTGCAAACACTTGGAAATAGTGATTTTTTCGGAAATAACTCTAACATCCTTGTAAATCCAGATTACATTCCAAATATTCCTTGGAAACTCCTCAATTCTTTAGGAATTTTCGGAAATCTATTGATAATCTTATAATAACTTTTTGATAATCCAGACTCATCTCAAATATATCACTAAAATTCTTAGAAAATCACTAAAATCCNTTTAAGAATTCGTGGAAATGCTCCTAAAGTTCTTGAAAATTAAAATCGATTGCCATTAACTTCTGTAACTTCCTAAGTAGCACTTAGAAATCTTCAGAGTGCTTTAATATCCTTTAAATCCTCGAGAAATGCATTGGAAATCTTCTAAAAATTATTGGAAATACTCAGAGTTCTTGAAAATTAAAATCTTCTAAAAAGTTCTATTACTTTCTGAATAGTCCTTAGAAACCTTCAGGGTGCTTGAATATCTTTTCAATGCTCGAGAAATGTAATGGAAATCTTCTAGAATTTCTTGAAAACCTTTCTTCGAACCTCTTTGTAAATGGAGATTCACAAAATCCCTCAATTCCTTAGGAATCTTCGGATATCTATTCATAATCTTCGATAAACTCTTGGAAATAGTTTAAAACCCCTTGGTATTAGGGTTAAATCTCAAAGAAATCCTTACAACCTTAGATAGCCCATGGAAACCTTCAAAATGCTTGACATTTCATGGAAATTGTCAGGAAATAGTTGAAAACCACTGCAAACACTTGGAAATAGTGATTTTTTCGGAAATAACTCTAACATCCTTGTAAATCCAGATTACATTCCAAATATTCCTTGGAAACTCCTCAATTCTTTAGGAATTTTCGGAAATCTATTGATAATCTTATAATAACTTTTTGATAATCCAGACTCATCTCAAATATATCACTAAAATTCTTAGAAAATCACTAAAATCCTAGTTATTTTTTATAAATTATCCAAAATTTCAAGAAATACACATTAAAAATCAGAAAATTTTGGATCTGATTCGAAAGTCTTTGAAGTCTTAATAAATCATTATCAATAAATCCTATGAGTCCTTAGTACTCTTTAAAATCCTTTAAGATCTTTTAAGAATATCTGGAAATATGTACTTCGAAGTCTTAGTAAATCCAGATCCACCTCTTTGCAATGTTGGAAAATTTCTTGGAAAAAATTTGGAAATGTATTAACAATCTTCCAAAAATTCTTGGAAATACCCCGAAAGTTTTTACAAATCTAAATCCATCTAGACGCATCACCAACCTTGGAATCATTCAAAATCCTTGGATATTTCTTGGAAATTATCAAAAATTCTTGAAAATCGACAGGAAATGAATTAAATACAGGGTGTCTCAGCGAGACCGGTCATTCGAAGTTTCTGGGGTTCTGGCGAAAATAAAAATTTGAGAATTCAGATTTAATTTAATATTATCAATTATTTTCGTGCACAAAAAAAAAATTATGGATTTGTTTATTTGTATAATCATTATTTACGTTATTAATATCCATTTTAACTAGTTTTAGACTCACAAGCATCAAACAACGTAAATCAGACTTTGACGTTTGTCAATAAGTCATTAAACATTTGTTTTCCATGGCACACTAGGCTAAATATCCATATGATATGTGTGTAATACATATATATAAATAACTCGAAAACGGCCGAATCAAATTGCAAAAAGTAAAGTTATTTATAAACCCTGAAAACAGACAAATCCAAATATGTAAAAATATACAGGGTGTTCCATTTAAAAAAATAAAGTAGGTGGCGACTTCCGGTATAACCGGAAGTGCAAGAAATCTGAAAATATTTTAGTCGAAGAGATCGTAATTGATAATACTTAAGTCTGAATTTTCAAATTTTTATTTTTGCCAGAAACGTCTAATGACCGGTCTCGCTGAGACACCCTGTATGTTAAAAACTGCAAAATTTAGCACTGATAAATGTCAGAAACTCTTTAACAGTTGTGAAAAATTCTTCAAATACTCAGGAATTGATGGAAATCTTTTAGAAATTCTATGAAAATTTAGTAAATTGGGATCTATCACCAATAAACTCCAAAAATGTTTTGGTAGCCGCCAAAATCATATAAAATAATTTCTGGAAATTTTTAGACCCTTAGAGAATACTTGAAAATCTTTGGAAAACTTTTGGAGATCTTAAAAATTCTCTAAAATTGTTGTACAAAATTCTACAAATCCTAGAAATACTTAGATACGCTTCAAAATTTTTGTAACATACTTGAGAAGTAATCCAATTCTCAGAAAATGCTTAGAAGTCTTAAAAATTCTTAGATTATTCCAAGTACCTTGAAAATTTTGTTGCATCTACCGTATTTTCTCGAATGTAATCCGCACCTTTTTTACAAATTTTATGTGCTCTAAAATTAAATGCGTGTTACAATCGGGTGCGGATTAGATTCGCAGTCGTATAGTTGCAATTTGGAAAATAGTAAAATAAAATCACATTATAACAATAACACTTTATTAAGGGTTTTAGAACGATATTTACATTTTTATGTATCATTTT